>ML780298.1:201871-266406 GCA_009831015.1 Picea engelmannii | reverse complement strand
AAGAAATCAAGTAATATTTTATCTTTCTTAAGGTTAGATAAACCAATTTTGATCTAGTAGTGGATATTAATCATCATTATCAATATTTTTCATTTTTCACCCGGATGGGGTGCCACCTGGCACGATGAGGCGGGTAGCTGGACTAGAGCAGCGGGGGGAGTTATTATCCTCGGCTGCCACCCTCTGCTTATTTACTCCCCATGGCTCACACCATGAGGGAAATTAAGTTAGTGCGTCTGATTGGGCTCTTGGGCGAGCGAACGAGCCAGGTATTTGGTACCAGGCAGCTGCAGAGGTCCCGTCGGCCTTCAATGATGATGGGAGGGGTCATTTTGGGCTCTCATGGCAATAAGTCCAGCCCCAGAACTCAGCTCAACTCCATTTTTACCTGATGCACTCCTCTTGGAGAGCACTTCATCCTTCACGTTTTTTTTTTTGCATTATCGTTCTAACCCTGTGCATTAGTGGCGTCCTCCTGGTCTCCATTCGCCCCCTGCGAACCAGGAACATCCATCCCACTTTGTTCTGCTTGGGCTCCTCCATCTCCCTCCACTGCATCCTGCTTCTTTCCACTGCCTCCTTTCACCCCCTCCACCACCCCCCGATCCCCCCTACCATGCCGCGGGAGCGCGAAAAGCCCAAGAGGGGTGCTCAGAAAACTAACGCCCTCTCTCGGGATACCAGGCTCACTGCCTCCCAAAGAGCGCTCATCTCTCACTTTGCCCATCCCCTCCATTCTACCCAAAGCACTAAGTCTGCCTCGCTTCAGTCTCCTAAGGTTTACAAGGTGAAGATGAAAACAACGTCCTCCATGACGCACTCTCCCCTGTCGCTACCTTCGCCTCTACATTACAGTCCGAGCATAGTGAAAGAGGAGGCGATGCCTCTGGGTTTACACTATAGTCCAAGCATAGTGAAAGAGGAGGTGCCACCCTTGGGCGTGCGCCCCCCCTTGGTCACCAACCTTTTAGCCCGCCCAGCTGTCAAGTCGGAAGAGCCCTACTACAGTGACGGGAGCTGCCAAGTGGAGGAGGAGATCCCTCCAAGTTGGCAACTAGAAGCTTCAGACAAGGAAACAATAGCAGCGGGCGACGACGAGATGAGCAAGGGAGAAGAGGTTTCGCACTTTGCCAACCATCTCGCAAAAGAGCACCTTGAGCTCCTCTTCAAGATTAGGCAGTGACAGGATGACCAGATGCACTGTCAAGGCATCATGAGTCAAAGAATGGACATTTTGTTCGAGGCACTCACAGATGCTCCAGCGCAATCCCGGTGCCCAACTTGTAGATAGCGATTCACCCAAGCCTATACCATCAATGGACAACTAGGTTCCACCATGGACTGAAGCAGTTCACCCTAGGTCACAGTTTTTTGTTTATTTCAGTTATAACGTCGGTGGCTAATTTGCCATGACGACAAGCTAGAAGATTCAATAAATTTTGCTCATTTTTTCTGTACAATTCTATCAGTAATGGTGGCTCTGTATATGGCCAGCCCTAGATTAGGAAGGCGGAACTAGGTTCCTACAAACACTTTCAATTTTTTGTATAATTTTTGTATAGCTTCTTATAGTCATGGCAGTGCCAAAACCGATCAGAGCCACCTGTTCACACTTCCATCAAGAAGCAGGGGAAGCCATGAGATAAACATAAGTGCAAAAACATTGTTCACACTTCCATCAAAATCGCTTCGATGGTAAGCTAAAATAAAATAATGATGATGATGCAATTATTTCATGGTCCACTAAGTCCATATCTCAAGACATCTAAGGACGAATGAAGGAAACTCAATATTGAATGTTGTCCAGAAGAAGAGTTGGGGGGGAATCCAAAATGTCCACTGAGTTGTTGTATGAAAGGCGTCAAGCATTGTTTAATCCTAGATGTTCTCTTTGTCTGTTGGTAATGGATCTAGTCTGGAAATATTGTTGAGGTCGTTGGGGAGGGGGGATGCTCCTTTTGGCTGACATAGATATAGAGTAAAAAATAATGCTGCTATCAATTTGTCTCTTGGCCCCTAGCTAATTGGAGCACCATAAAGAATGAAGTAATCCTCTGGGTGGAATCTAATCTAGGAGGAGGTTCAAGAGAATGGGAATGGAGCTTGAATCCCTTCTACATGTATAAGGCTGGGCATATCTAGAGGTGATTGGAGAAAGTGGAGAGGGTTAGAGCTCCTCAAAATAAACAATGGAATTTCCCACAAGTCTTTTAATAGAAGGGTCGCGTTGTGGGTCACGCGAGGGGTCACTCCGAAAATATCAACAAAAGGAAACATCTACTTCAACAGAAAGAAATCCATTCAAGGAGGGCATAGTTCCAGAGGGCGTAGTTCCAGTGGTGTAGTTCCAGAGGTCATATTTCTAGAGGGCGTAGTTCCAGAGGGCATAGTTCCAGTGGCGTAGTTCCATAGGGCGTAGTTCTAGAGGAGGGCGTAATTCCAGAAGTCATAGTTCTAGAGGGTGCAGTTCCAGCAGTGTAGTTCCAGCGGCGTAGTTCCATAGGTCATAGTTCTAGAGGGTGCAGTTCCAGCGGCGTAGTTCCAGCGGTGTAGTTCCAACAGGCGTAGTTCCAAAGGGCATAGTTCCGTAGTTCCAGCGGCGTAGTTCAAGCAACGTAGTTCCAGAGGGCGTAGTTCCAGTGGCGTAGTTGCAGAGGGCGTAGTTCCAGTGGCGTAGTTGCAGAGGGCATAGTTCCAGTGGCGTAGTTCCAGCGGCGTAGTTGCAGAGGGCGTAGTTGCATAGGGCATAGTTCCAGAGGTCATAGTTCCAGAGGGCGTAGTTCCAACAGCGTAGTTCCAGAGGACGTAGGTCATAGTTCCAGAGGGCATAGTTCCAGCGGTGTAGTTCCAGAGGGCGTAGTTCCAATGGGCGTAGTTCTAGAGGGCGTAGTTCCAGATGTTATAGTTCTAGAGGGCATTGTTCCAGAGGGCGTAGTTCTAGTGGCGTAGTTCTAGAGGTCATAGTTCTAGAGGGCGTAGTTTCAGTGGCATAGTTCCATAGGTCATAGTTCCAGAGGAGGGCGTAGTTCCAGAGGGTGTAGTTCTAGCGGCGTAGTTCTAGCGGCATAATTCCAGAGGTCATAGTTCCAGAGGGTGCAGTTCCAGTGACGTAGTTCCAGCGCCGTAGTTCCAGAGGGCGTAGTTCCAGAGTTCCAGTGGCATAGTTCCAGCGGCATAGTTCCAGAGGTCGTAGTTCTAGAGGGCGTAGTTCCAGAGGGCGTAGTTCTAGAGGCATAGTTCCAAAGGGCATAGTTCCAGTGGCGTAGTTCCAGAGGGCGTAGTTTCAGTGGCGTAGTTCCAGAAGGCATAGTTGCAGAGGGCGTAGTTCCAGAGGTCATAGTTCCAGAGGGCATAGTTCCATAGGGAATAGTTCCACAGGTCATAGTTCTAGAGGGCGTAGTTCCACGCGACCCCCTGGAAACGTCTGGAAGTTTCCTTTGGGATCAATGAGACTCCCCCTCGCTCCTACCACTCCTAATCATAGCCACCATTTTGCAACGCATAAGCTGTCATCCCATGACAAATCCATCATCTAGACATCAAAATAGACATACGCTTGTGTGAATAGAAAAATTAATACTATAAGAATCGTATCTACATGATAGTTCCAGAGGCGAAGCCATACGGTCATAATCCACAAATTTGATAGCAGATAGTTTGTAATTACATAATACATTATTTTTCCTTTGAATATGTTTATTGCTAGGTTTTTTTCACATACATAGTTTCTAATTACATAATACAATCATTTCCTTGAATGGTTTTCTTTCTATTGATGTAGATGTTTCCTTTTGTTGATATTTTCATAGAGTAAGCTACTGCTACCATTTTAGAAATAACATAATCCATTCTTTTTCCTTGAATGGATTTCTTTCTATTGAAGTACATGTTTCCTTTTCTTGATATTTTTGGAGTGACCCCTCGCACGACCCACAGCGCGACCCTTCTATTAAAAGACTTGTGGGAAATTCTATTGTTTATTTTGAGGAGCTCAAACCCTCTCCACTTTCTCCAATCACCTTTAGAGATACCTAGCCTTATACATGTAGAAGGGATTCAAGCTCCGTTCCCATTCTCTTGAACCTCCTCCTAGACTAGATTCCACCCAGAGGATTACTTCATTCTTTATGGTGCTCCCATTAGCTAGGGGCCAAGAGACAAATTGATAGCATCATTATTTTTTACTCTATATCTATGTCATCCAAAAGGATCATCCACGCTCCCCAACGACCTCAACAATATTTCCAGACTAGATCCATTAAAAACAGACAAAGAGACCATCCAAGATTAAACAATGCTTGACGCCTTTCATACAACAACTCAGTGGACATTTTGGATTCCCCCCCAACTCTTCTTCTGGACAACATTCAATATTGAGTTTCCTTCATTTGTCCTTAGATGTCTTGAGATATGGACTTAGTGGACCATGTAATAATTGCATCATCATCATTATTTTATTTTAGCTTACCATCGAAGCGATTTTGATGGAAGTGTGAACAATGTTTTTGCACTTATGTTTATCTCATGGCTTCCCCTGCTTCTTGATGGAAGTGTGAACATGTGGCTCCGATCGATTTTGGAACTGCCATGACTATAAGAAGCTATACAAAAATTATACAAAAAATTGCAAGTGTTTGCAAAAACCCAGTTCCACCTTCCTAATCTAGGGCTGGCCATATACAGAGCCGCCATTATTGATAGAATTATACAGAAAAAATGAGTCAAATTTATTGAATCTTCTAGCTTATCGTCATGGCAGATTAGACCACCGACGTTATAATTGAAATAAAAAAAAAACTGTGACCTAGGGTGAACCGCTTCAGTCCATTGCGGAACCTGGTTGTCCATTGATGATATAGGCTCGGGTGAATCGCTATCTACAAGTTAGGCACCAGGATTGCGCTAGAGCATCTATGAGTGCCTCGAACAAAATGTCCATTCTTTGACTCATGACGCCTTGACAGTGCATCTGGTCATCCTGTCGCTGCCTAATCTTGAAGAGGAGCTCAAGGTGCTCTTTTGCAAGATGGTTGGCAAAGTGCGAAGCCTCTTCTCCCTTGCTCGTCTCGTCGTCGCCCGCTGCTATTGTTTCCTTGTCTGTACCTTCCAACTGCCAACTTGGAGGGATCTCCTCCTCCACTTGGCAGCTCCTGTCACCATAGTAGGGCTCTTCCGTCTTGACAGCTGGGGGGGCTAAAAGGTTGGTGACCAAGGGGGGGCGCACGCCCAAGGGTGGCGCCTCCTCTTTCACTATGCTTGGACTATAGTGTAAAGACGGAGGTGGCACCTCCTCTTTCACTATGCTCAGACTGTAATGCAGAGGCGAAGGTGGCGATGGGGGAGAGTGCATCGTGGAGGACGTTGTTTCCATCTTCACCTTGCAAGCCTTAGGAGACTGAAGCGAGGCAGATTTAGTGCTTTGGGTAGAATGGAGGGGATGGGAAAAGTGAGCGATGAGCGCTCTTTGGGAGGCAGTGAGCCTGGTATCCCGAGAGAGGGTGTTAGTTTTCTAAGCCTCCCTCTTGGGCTTTCCACGCTCCTGCAGCATGGTAGGGGGGATCGGGGGGTGGTGGAGGGGGTGAAAGGAGGCATTGGAAAGAAGCAGGATGTAGTGGAGGGAGATGGAGGAGCCCGAGTAGAACGAAGCGAGATGGATGTTCCTGATTCGCAGGGGGGAAATGGAGGCCAGGAGGATGCCACTAATGCACAGGGTTAGAACGATAATGCAAAAAAAAAAAACGTGAAGGATGAAGTGCTCTGCAAGAGGAGTGCATCAGGTAAAAAGGGAGTTGAGCTAAGTTTTGGGGCTGCACTTAATGCCATGAGAGCCCAAAATGACCCCTCCCATCGTCATTGAAGGCGGACAGGACCTATGCAGCTGCCTGGTACCAAATACTTGGCTCGTTTGCTCGCCCAAGAGCCCAGTCAGGCGCACTAACTTAATTTCCCTCATGGTGTGAGCCATGGGGAGTAAATGCGCAGAGGGTAGCGGTCGGGGATAATATCTCCCCCAGTTTCTTTGGTCCAGCTACCCGCCTCATCGTGCCAGGTGGCACCCCATCCGGGTGAAAAATGAAAAATATTGATAATGATGATTAATATCCACTACTAGATCAAAATTGGTTTATCTAACCTTAAGAAAGATAAAATATTACTTGATTTCTTTAAAATTGTATTTATGTGCTTGRAAAGGKGTTAAAAGAAGTGTACCAAAATCACCATAGTTTTTATGACTTTGAAGGTTAGGAAGGGTTGTATTGTGAGAGATATTTTGAAATTGTGATATAATTTAGATATACATAGRGCASTTTAAGAGAAAGAGTTTTTCATMTTCAACATTCTTATTGTCTCAAATATGACAAATTCTTTGTGGAGCTAATGAGAGTTTGTTTTATTTTAGTAAAGTTGATTTTCTTCTTTGGTCTAGTCAAAACCAAGAGATACTTTTGACCTTCTAGATTAGGGTTGACCAACTCCTTGTAGTATCTTAATTTTTGTTTACCTCTAAAGATGTAATAATATTTTTAATATCATCCATATTATGCAGAATGAAAACTTCTTGTAATCCCCAATGATTTAGCCAACACTTGGCATCTTTATACCACGCCAATGGTTCTAGCTAGAGTTTGAAGCAATTTTTGGGAGCCTCTTGTTTTCCATGTTATTTATCTTGTTCTTGTACCATAAGTACTTAATCATGGTCATGTTGTCAATGGGAGGAAGGCTTGTTTCTATGAGAATGATAAGATATGGTGTATTGCCTTTAATTTTGCATCCCCACACTTAACATCCTTATAAGATAATAAGAGTGACAAGAATCTCTAAAAAAAGTTTCATTTTATCTCATAACCAAAGATCAGCTAATTTGCAATGTTTTCAAACCCATAATAACATTTCCACAATTTATTTATTCTTATCTCAATACTGTAATTTCAATTAAATTTATAATAAATATAATTCTAAAATATTCATAAAATACACCTACTCCAAACTACTAGTATGATAAATCCGTTATATATATTGTTCTCCTAACAAATCACACTTATCACTAAAGTCTTATACCAAACAAAGAACGTGAGACTTCTAGGAACTCATCATAAGAATCTCATGGGAATTTTTTATCTCATATTTTTAAGAAGATAAACGTTATATTTTTAAAAACATAACCTTTATTATAACTTATTTCTTATCGTTCAAACCGGGATCATACAAACGATGAAGAGTTATCTTTAAAACCCTATAAAAATAAAAAACCTAAAACAACAAAGTACTTCTACCCATAGATTATCAAACGTTTTTATTTACACTCCAGTACTATAACCAGATCTTCTCCATTCTCTGGATATTTCATGGGTTCACTCCATCTCTTTCCAAATACTTCTTCGTATCTCTGAAACAACAGATCTATTATTTCTTCTCCGAAATGGTATTCCAGTAGACTTTCAGTCATTGCTCTCACTTCTTTTGCAATTTTTTTCCCGTACGCTTCCTTTGTAGAGGCCGAGTCTCTCATGGCTTTAACCTTCTCTTCCGAAACCGCTTTTATCAGGATATCTAAACGTTGTATTTCAAATGAACCCTCTCTCTCTACTTCACTACTCACTTCCTCCAGACACGGGCAGAAGAAGGGAAGGTTGAAAGAATCCAGCTTCTCCTCCTCGATCAACCCCTGCAGCAATACAACGTCTTCATTTACAATTAATTCAGTAAAAACAAAGGTAAGAAAGGGAAGTAAAACTACCTCAGATACCAAATCATTCAAACTGCTTTTTAACAACTCCCAGACGCATGCAATGAAACCCTGATCGCTTGGTTCACGTGAACTTCGACCCATTAAAACCAAAAGCATGCGCCCTCCATGAACCAGTTCCTGTGCCCGAGCTCTCAGAAACCCGTTTTAATCCTTCTGATATTGACGGAAATAATCTTCTCCAACAAGGGGTGATCCTCCCACTGAGATTTTGCCTTTGTTCCATGTTACTGAATTGTTTTTTCACTTATGTTTATCTCATGGCTTCCCCTGCAAATGCACCATGCTAGTCGGAAAAGCACCATCCAAGTGATTGTAGCTAACATCGAACTTGGCAATCTAGACAAGCTCGCCGAATTCCGATAGCACGGAACCCTCGAACTTGTTGTGATTCAAATCCAATATGACAAGTTCCTTAAGACCCTCTATGCTCTTGGGAATCCTATCGCTAAAGGAATTCACACTCAGAACCAGCTGGTGGAGGTTCTTCAAGTTCCCGATCTCAGCAGACACGGTGCCCCCCATGCTCGTTCCAGATAAAATAAATCGTCGGAGGCCGGTAAGCATCCCCAATTCCGATGGAAGAAAACCTTGCAGTGCGGCATTGTCCGGGAAAATAAGCTCCTCGACTCCTCCTCCACACAGAGCCGGCCAGATGTAGGCAGGAATTGTCAAGGTCATGTGCATAAAGCATCTGTAGAAAAAAAGCTCACGCAGACGCGGGATCGAAACTATCTAAGGACTAAATGATGCATTTATTCCATAGAGAGGATTGTTTGCAGTGTCGAATACCCAGCCCAAGTTCAACTCCACGATGTGCCACTTACTGTCACGGGCATCAAAATCGTAGACGACGCCATGTGGTCCGTCGGTGCAGAGATTATCAGGAAATAGGCCTCTCCAATCGATATCGGAATTGATAGCTTCCAGAACCTTGTAGACCACTTCTTGCTCTCTGTTATCCAGCGTTGGCTCCTGCATGTAGTCATCCCCATTCCCAAAACCTGACAGAAGAAGCAAGGGGATTGCCATTGCAAGAAAAAACTCGAAATGTGAAAGCATTTTGGACTGGATATTGAAATTGTAAAATTCAAAATTCATCTTGGGCGAAAGATTCAAATTCAAATCTAAACGCGCCTTTAATAAATTCAAAATTCAAGATGTCGAATGGTGCATGGTGCATGTGGGATGGTGCATGTTGGTCGTGGATGATACATGGCAGATGATACATTAAGATGGTGAGGTTGCCGACCGAAGCTCTGACGTGATAGGGGATGGGAGTCCAAACACGGAAAAGGGATGCCGACAAAGGTCGGTTTCGTTTGGCCTTTAGCCTACACCTAAAGTAAACAATACGTTTTATACTTTGAAATATTTTCTTTTTCAAAAGAGTGGATCTAGACAATATTGCATGGTGGATTTAATGTTTGGAGGTATACGATGAATGACTTTGTGCATTTAATAAACCTTTTAATTAATTAAAAAAAAAATTATTCCATTTTTTTTTTTTGGAATTGAGATGAAATCATTCCTCCATATTTAAGCTTGGTTTTATAAGCTTTGTTTTGGTCACGTGAGGAAATGAAAAATGTGTGTAAGTTTGAGGTGAAGGTGCTCCGAGGATTCTAGCTTCAGGGGATCAATGTAAAGTGAGGTGGTGCCTTTAGTTGCAAGCATGGCATGACAAAGTCACCATTGTGGTCAAGAAATGGATGAGAGAAGTGCTGGTAAATGGCAGCAACTAGAGAAATGGTAATAGTAAAAGTTACCTATGAACATTTATTTGTATAAAGTTGTAAATTTATTATATGTAATTGGGCATACGGCTATAAGACCTGAATAGGCATGCGTACCCTTGTTTTCGCCAGAAAAGTCTAGACGTAGGCTTAGGTGATAGGGGTGGGTTTCACGTCATGTTTCCCATAGTTTGATGTCCATGAAATTGCATGTAATGAATCCTCTTTAGGCTATGTGTAACTCTATTGTAAATTGTCCTGGAGGCGAGTAGTGAACACTTACTTGGCTGTCTTGGCCGGATTTGGTCAAGGGGATGTTCATGTTAAGGTTGAGCTAGGACTCCATTGAAAGTTGCCTCGAGGTGAGCTTGTATCAAGCTCACTTGGATGGCTTCGTCTACTTTTGGCAAGGTCTCGAATACAGAGTTCGAGGCGGAGCACTAAAGGTTCTCAGGATCGCGACAGGAGAGTTGTTTGCAAAGCTCAAGTAATTATTGTATGGCCTGGATCTAGACTAGGCAATTGTATAAGATGCAGATTCCTTCATGGTGAGCCAAGATTTACAAGAAGTGAACATAACCATTGTGTTTATGGTACTCACTATCTTGGTGTTTAGATTGTTGGCAATATGCTTGTAGTAGGCACAAGCATAGTTAAGATCAATGGGTTGGCTCAGTTGGACAGGACGTTTGTAATGAAGGATCTCTGAGTTGTAAAACAAATCTTGGGCATAGAGGTACATAGAGACGAGAAAAATGACAAATGAAGGATATTGATGAGATTCAGTATGAGCCTTGTGAGACTGGTAAATGTCTCTTCAGCTTTCATTGTAATCTTTCTTAAAGATGGTGTCCTGGTTATAAGGAAGAAGGAGGGCATGTCTTGTGTATAGTATGCTAGAAGAATGTATAAGTTTGCGATGAGAAGATATGATATTTCACATGGGGTGGTCATATGACAAATCCAGGTGGAGCGGTGAAATGGGTGCTTCGGTTTTGAAAGCACTGGTATCACCTATCTTTAGCTTGCTCTTTAGCTTGCAAGAAGGTGATGAATGGACAATGGCATGACATCAGGTTAATTGTTGTCAGGTGGAGATTGTTGGAAAGTGACAACTAATTGACCTCAATTGGTCTAGTTGGTTCAAGGTGGTTTCTCCAACAATATCTTGTTGGAACCACTCAGCATATATAGGGGCAGCATTAAATACAATCTGTTTCATGTAACTGAAGGAGAGATTTGTAGAGATTTGTATAAATATCAATGCCTCATAGGTATTTGATTCTGCCAGGCTGCCTGGTTGCTTATGGCTGATTGTAATCTCCTAGTTCTTGATAATGAAATGATTCTGCCATTGTCCCTTGGATGTTTCCCTCTGAAGGTTAGAAGGTTTTACCACGTAAATCCTTTGTCTTTTGTGTGATTGATGGATATGTGTTTGTCTCTTTGTTTTCTGCATTCTCTCCTGCATATGTGTGATCTCTGTGGGTTAAAGATCCTAACAGGGAGGTTGCCTTTACGGAAGGGCTTGTTCTTATTTATTTGGCTCCGAGTTCCAGCCGGGAAGCATTCCTCTCTAGAAAGGAGATTTTTACACTTGTTTTGAAATACTGAAGTGACATAGCTATTTTACGGAAGAGATAAGTTCGTGAGTGAAGTCATGGAAAAAAAGCTATCGCTTTAAGGTTCCCCGGAGAATTTTCTACATCAATTTATTTGGTCCCCTACAATTATTGTAGTCGCATTCGCCATATATTCACGCCAATTTTAATTCTTTCCACTTTATTCCATTGTGCTGCTCTCACTCTTTCTTCCCTAAGTGTAGTGTATGCAGTTGATTGAAGATATGAAAACAATTCTAAGCATCGACGGAGGAGGGGTTCGCGAGATCATCCCTGCAACTATCCTTCAGTTCCTTGAGGAAAAATTTCAGGTAATTTTATAGTTCTACGGAATCTTATCGATTCCACTTTTAAATGCTTGTGATCGCGTTTTTATTTTGAGGATATCTATCGTCTATGCTAAATATAGTTTTCCTGTGATATTCATGACAGGAACTTGACGGTCCAGATGTCAGAGTAGCTGATTATTTCGATATCATTGCGGGGACAGGCACTGGAGGATTGGTCACTGCGATGTTAACTGCTCCAAATGAAAAGAATCGCCCGTTTTTATTTGGAGAAGTGCCCTTCTATTTTTCCACCTCCGAAGAAGTGAGTATGTAGCAAGATTTTTTGCGTTTTAGTTTACAACCTTACTGTTCCACATGTCAACAGAAAGCTGAACCAATTTAAGTGATTTCTTGGCAGGGGCATTTGTGGATGGTTACGGACACACTCTGACGGGACCAAAATATTCCGGGGATTGCCTCCAGAACATCATAAAAAAAATATGTGGGCGTATACGATTAAATGAGACGCTAACCAACGTTGTTATTCCTACATATGACATCAATTTACAACAGCCAACTATCATCTCATCTTTTGCGGTAATCTTTGTGTGATCATGAAATCAATTCTAATTCGAGTTCAATTAATATAATATACCAAATCTCTTTCCAGACTAGGAAAGACAAGTCGAAAGGTGCATTTTTGTCCGATGTCTGTATTGGGACTTCAGCAGTTGCAACATATCTTCCCTCTCATTGCTTCACAACACAAGATTCCCAAGGCAAACCCAGAAGCTTCCATCTTCTAGACGGCGGAGTTGCAGCTAACGATCCAGTAAGTCGTGCTTAAATATTTTGCAATCATAATCTCTTAGTCGGTATCTATGATTGACAGTCAAATTTTGAATGCTGCTGCGTAACAGTTTTGTCTTGAGACATTGTGCAGTTAATTTGCTGCTGTCTAAAACAATTTTGCAGACATCACTTGCTATCAACTATCTGATGAATGAAGTTCTCAGCTGCAAGACAAATCCACCACAGAACGACTGTCTAGTTCTTTCTTTTGGAACATGACAAAAAATAGCTGGCTACAAGGCTACCGACACTGCAAAATGGGGCTTATTTGGATGGTTAAACAAGGATGGTAAAGCTCCTTTAGTTGATATCTTAATGCAGTCGAGTACAGATATGGTGGAAATTCACGAATACTTCTTGCTCAAAGCCTTTAACGTGCATCCGTATCTAAGAATCCAGGTCATTTTGTTGCACCTTATAAATAATTCACTTTTGTTTGAGGTTGAAGACCATCCATATTGGATATGATAGAAGTTCATTGGATCTGTCAACGGAGGAGAATCTGAATGGCTTGAAAATGATTGGCACTGCACTTTTGGACAAACCTGTTTCGAGTTTGAATATGGAGACTGGCCACTATGAGAAAGTGCCAGGAGAAAACACCGAGACCAACAGGGATGCATTGACTAGGTGACAACAGTCTATAATTATCATTAAATTTGCCAAATTCAATAAATCGCTGAGAGAAATGATTGATGTCAATTAGTTTCAGAGTTAATATTGTATTTATTTGGCCGGTTTAAGAAGTTACTTTCAGGTGAAAGAAAGTCACGATTAACCACTGGTCCTAATGGCGACCACTTCGATTCCATTAAACTTTCTAAAATCAAACAAAATACACGTTAGAGGTAGTGCATCAAATCGACTATGCAATGCCTAATAAACACTGATAGTTGATTATGGTTTCAATCCATTTGAAATAGGAAGTTGGGTGTTGGCAAGAGTCAGAAAACTTTCGGTGCACAACTGTGTGTTCGAAGATGTAATTTGTTCGAACTTATTGAAAGTAGGTTATGATTTAGATTTTATGAAATAAAGAGATAAGTTGTCAATTATCATACTGAAAATTATTCACATTTTAAATTAATATGATTTTAATATATCCTTAGCTATATATATTTGTTTTATTAATTAAATTTTTATTGATTTTTATGGATTTGGAAAGATAATATTCTCACAGTGATTTTTGAAATTTGACTTATTAAATTTAATTAACATCACCCTTAAGATTTTACATTTAATTTAATTTAATTTATTTATTTTGGATTTTTTTTTACTTATGATTACTGAAAAGAAATCTGTAATTGAGTAAAATTGCCAACTCTTAAATCTTTCTCCCCTCATTTTAATTGTTTTAAAAAAGGCTCTTATAAAAAGTTTTTTGAATAAAACCTTGAAGAGAAAATATAGAGAAAAAGATGAGACTTTGTCACTCCTTTTTCTATTAAAATTTACCTAATTATACGAGAAACAACTAGCAAGAAGAAATACCATTGTGGCAAAACAAGTAAATTGCTCCTTAAGTTTGATGTGTAAGCTCAACTCAGGCTTAGACCCGTGGGTGTCTTTTGAGAAAGAGATTTTAGTTTGTTTGTGTTTTGTTGCAATCAGCCTAGCTATAACATATCTTAAAGACAACATGCAATGGCGAATGTGATTTCCAGGTTAATAAATAAAACAAATTCTTGGGTGTTATTTTTATTACCCTCTAGCTATGTGTGCTCGCATTTGTTGGCCAGCGTTTGGAAAGAGCCCAGGAATTAAACACTGTCAAAGTATTATATGGAAGTGTTACTTGGTTGCCAATCTGTGATATTGGTAGTCCGTTGTAAATCCATGCAAGCCATTTTATTTGCCACGTGTTTGTGTGACTGTGTATGCAAAGTGAGAGTATGTGTGCTCCGAAGTTGTTTTCAATTTACCTCCAACTCTGTGGATCTCTATGAGCAACCTTAAATGTGAATGTGTTTATTCGCTCCTTGGGTGCATGTTTTAAGAGTGTTATTAAACTACTAATCTTTCCATTAACTGTTATTAAAGTAACAATATTCTTACTCTTTAACTGGTATTAAAGTAATCATATTCTTACTTTTTATAACTCCAAAAAGATTTAAAAATCATTGGGAAGATAGTGTAAGAAGGTAAACAACTTCAATGTCTTACTAGGTAGAAATCATTGGAAAGATACTCTAAGAAGGTAAACAATTTCAATGTCTTACTAGGTAGAATTGTGGGGATAGAAAAAAGATTGAGTCGAAACCAATGGTTGCAATGGTTGGGTAGGTGTTCTTAGGAAGTTGGAAGTGCAAACAAGCAATTAAGGATAAACTTACACCAAGTGAAGAACTAGTGGGTAGATCTACAATCTATTAATTGTTGGTGAAGGCCTTTGGAGTTGAGGGAGTAGATCCGATGGATCAACAGTGTATGTAGTTTACTCTACACAACGCAGTTTCAAATACTGTGCACGAAACATGCTACACTATAAAATTCTCAAGACCACTGTGCAGTACACAAACTGTTCAGTTTGTTTCACGCTGTGAATACATACACTTAATGAAATGATTTATCAATGCGAAATAGCACAGTGATATGCTTAGCACATAAACTCATAAATAAAACATAAACTTTGTCAATACACAAAACTTCTTATTAATGAATTTCGGCATTGTGCGCGAATACAAAATAGAATGATAAAGATGAGCTTCGACTCTAATGACTTTTTTTTTCAACTCTTCAGTTGTTGGTGGTCTCTCTACCTCTTTGCTTCTTTTCTACGCATCAACTACTTCTCTTCAGCATCATCGACTAACTAAACAACTCGGACTTATATAGACGCTGACTAAGACTTCCTATAGAAGCTAAGAGCAACTCGACATTAAAGAATGTCATTAATACAAATGACTCTTCATCCACTTACCAGAGCTCGAAAAGATAGAAATCAACTCCATTTATAACTTCTTGCTTGTCGTCTAACTTTAGAGTAAATGTGCGACTTTGCACTTACTGACTGTCTAACTGACATTTCGGTTGACTAACAAACTACTGAAAAAATGATTGATAGACAAATTGGCAGAGATGTGAAGATCTCACCAACTTGTAATTACAATTTCCAGTACACCCCCTTAATTATAAGTAGGTGGGATTACAAAATAAAATACATTAAAAAATTGAGTTTTCATTTTACTTTCACTCATTTGTTACTACGTGGACTCCCAGATTACTTCACAGATGTTGAAATGCATCTCTTGCTAAAGCCTTTATAAAAATGTCTGCAATTTGTTCTTTTGACCTGCAAAATTCTAAACAGATCTCTTTACTGTTCACCAATTCTCTAATGAAATGATACCTTGTATCAATATGCTTGGTTTTGTTGTGAAACACGTGATTCGTTGATAACGTGATGGTTGAATTATTGTCACAAAAAACTGTAGTTGGTTCATGTTGTTCCTGCAACAAATCTTTTAACATCCTTCTCATCCATACTGCTTGACAAGTTGTGCTTGTAACTGCAATGTACTTTGCTTATGCTGAAGAAAGTGTCACTACGGGTTGTTTCCTTGATGCCCATGATACCATACATGTTCCAAATTAAAATGTGTACCTAGAGGTATTTTTTTTGTCATCAATGTTGCCTCCACAGTCACTGTTAGTGCATCTAGTGAGTCTGAAATCTTATGAAGTGGATTACTTAATGGAAAAATCTTTTGTTTCATTCACATATCTCAGGATTCTCTTTCCTGCCTTCCAATGTGATTGTTTTGGAGTTTCCATGAACCTTGAAATTAGGCTCACTCCATACATAATGTCAGGTCTTGTCACTGTGATATACATAAGACTTCCTACCAGTCTTTTAAACAATTTTGGATCGAACTTGGACCCTTTATCTTCCTTTCTTAGCTTCAATCCTGTTATGACAAGTGTTGGTGCTTCTTTTCAATTCACAATATTGAATCTTTTCAATATTTCATGCACATACTTGGACTATGAGATAAATATGCTAGTTTTGGACTAGTGCACTTCTATTCCCAGAAAATATCTCATAAGCCCCAAATCAATCATTTCAAATTCATCCTTCATGACTATCTTGAATTCTTCTATGCCAAAATCACCTGTAAATATCAAATCATCCACATATAAACAAACAATTAACACATTACATTGTTGATTTGATTTGATGTACAATATTGGCTCATTTTCACTTCTCTGAAGTCCATTCTGTGTGAGATAGGAATTTATGTGACTATACCAAGATATCAGAGATTTTTTTAAACCATACAGTGCTTTCTTCAATCTGTATAGTTTTTTTTCTTGTCGTGGAACCTCATATCCCTGTGGATTTTCCAGATATACTTCTTCTTCTAAGTTTTGATTCAAGAATGTTGACTTTACATCCATCTGATAAACTGGCCATTTGTACTTTGCGACAATAGCTAACACAGTTCTGATTGTGTCCATGCATGCCACTGGAGCAAATGTTTCATTGTAATCAGTTCCAGGTTTTTGTGTAAAGCCTCTTGCAACTAAACTTTCCTTCTACTTCTCTACACTTCCTTTTGCATCTTGCTTGGTTTTATAAATCCACTTGACACTTATAACATCCTTGAATTCAAGTACATCAACCAAATTCCATGTTTGATTGTTCTATATGCATTTGATTTCTTCATCCATGCCTTGTGCCCATACATCATCTTTCACTACTTCTTCAAAGGTTAATGGATTATCTATTTGTAAAAACAGAGCAAAAACTGAAAATTAATTTGTCGCGTCTTCATTATAGATGTTAAGTAGAATTCTTGTCTTTCTTGGTAACAAACTTGCTAAAGTTGGATTTGGATATGTAGAACTGCTTGGACTACTTGCTGGTGTTTTTTGTGCTCTAGTTGTAGACTGTGCACCTGTTGTTCTTACTGGAGTACTCTGCGCAGTAATTTGTGTTGCAGTGCCAGATGTAGATGAGACTTCATCTTCTGTATAATCATGCTCCATTGTGTCAATAATTTTACTGTCTTTTCTATGGTTCCATCCCATGCTTCATTCTCCATGAATTAAACATTGCGACTAATTATGACTTTCCTTGCGACATAGTCATACAACTTGTATCCTTTTGTCTCTTCAGAATACCCAACAAATATACATTTATGTCCTTTGTTGTCCAACTTCCTTCTCAGTTCATCTAGAACATGTGCGTATGCGACACAACCAAAAACTTTTAAGTTCCCCACATTATGCTTTGAACCTGTCTAGGATTCCTAAGGAACTCTATTCTTCACACTCTTTGTTGGAAATTTGTTCGACATGTATACTGCAATTGCTACTACCTCATTCCAATACACATTTGACAAATGTTTGGTTGTCAACATACTACACGCCATTTCCGTGATGGTTCTGTTCTTTCTCTCTGCGACACCATTTTGTTATGGCGTGTATCGCACAGTAAATTGCCTGTAGATGCCATGAAATTTACAAAAGTTCTAAAATTCTCTTGAAATGTATTCTACTCCTCTGTCCACTCTTAGACACTTGATGTAAAAAAAAATATGTTTCTCCACAAGAGATTTAAACTATTGAAAACAACCCAATCCATCAAATTTATGCTTTAGGAAAAAAAACCATGTCTTTCTTGAGAAATCATCAATGAATATTAGAAAATAAGTACTGCCTCATATATATGGAGTTTGCATTGGTCCATAAATATCCGAGTATACTATTTCCAATGGAGCTTTTGCTCTGTAAGACTTGCCAACTAGAAATGATTCTATGTGTTGCTTGCCAAATATGCAACCTTCACATATCCTTTCAGGTTTTGAATCAATGGTAATCCTTTCACCATATCCTTTGTGTGTAGCAGCTTCAGACCTCCAAAGTTCAAATGTCCAAATATGAAATGCCATAACTAGGAATCATCATGTGTTTCATATTGGAATGTCGCCTTCATATCTGCACCATTTTCTCCTTTCTTGATACTGCACGCACTATTATGTTGTATTATTATTCTTGGATGGCTTCAATGTCAATGGGAACATCATGTTACTTCTCATCTTGATTTTTTCAATCAGAAGATTGCTTGAGAATTTATCCATAATCACACAGTGATTATCTTCCATGTAGATTATGTATCATTTTTGTAACAATTTCCCTATACTCATCAGATTATGCTTCAGACCAAAAACATAATATACATCAAAAATAACTTTTTGTTCTCCTTGTCTGGTTAAAATGTTTATATTTCATTTCCCTAAGACAATGACTTGGATATCTATTGCAAGTGTAACCTTGGTTTGGACTCACTCATCCAAACTAGAAAGCAGTTCTATGTTTCATGTCATGTGGTTACTACAACCTGAATCTAAGTACCATATGTCACATGGACTTGCTTGAGAAACATTTCATTCAAATGGTGACACTATATTAGGCATTTCTACTGCTAGGCATAGCTACAGTGTGCTCCATAAACATAGGGAGATTTTGGTTATTTGTGTTGTGTGACTGATCTTGAATTTTCTTGTTCTGATTGTACTCTCACTTTCTGCATAATGTCAATACTTTTTACTATAATTGCATTGAATATTTTATTTGTGAGTTCTTTGACAACTTAACTGGCTACTAATTGGGTTTTGACCTCTTCCACCAGTATTTCTAGTATTGCTACTCAATCAACTTCTGTCAGAACTTCTTCCTCTGCCTCTAGAGTTAGATATCCCCCTTCATCCTCCATGACTTATAGATGACTACGTGGAAAATGCATTCTCTAATGATATATTTGACCTATTCAAGATGTGTTCATGATTGATGAGGGAAGCTCGCAGTTCATCTAGATTGAACTAACTCAAGTCTATCTTCTAGAGTCACAACAAGGGTATCAAATTTAGGAGGAAGACTCCTATGTACCTTCTCAACAACTTTTCTGTCTTCTATGGTTTCACCATGAAACTTAATCTTATTTATCAGTCCAATGATGTGAGTGTAGAATGAATCTATTGTGTTTGAGTCTTTCATTAACATGGTTTCAAAATCTCTTCTAAGAGTCTGCAGTTTTGTAGTATTTATTGTGTCCATACCTTGATAAGAGGTTTGTAATATATTGCATGCTTCCTTGGATTTCTTTGTTGATGCTACTCTTGGAAGTATACTCTCATGCATGGCTTGATGTATGTAAAACAACGCCTTTCCATCCTTCTTTATTTAATCTTTCAAGACACCTTTCTTAACTTGTGTGAGAGCATTATATGTTGCCTGACCTACTGGTTCCACATAGCCATTCTTGACTATTTCCCATACATCTTGACCTCGGAACAAATCCTTCATGGTCAAGGACCACATATCATAATTATTTCCTGTAAAAGTGGGAGGCTGCAGATTTGAGGTAGAAGCCATATTTTAGTTTCAACAAAGTTTTTTCTTTGACAAACTTGTTGTGATAGAACCTGTTCTGATTCCAATTTGAAGGAGTAAATCTGATGGATCAACAGTGTGTGTAGTCTACTCTACGCAATGCAATTTCAAATAATGTGCACCAAACAAGCTACACTACAAAATTCTCAAGACCACTGCGCAGTACACAAACTGCTCAGTTTGTTGCGCGCTATTAATACACACACTTAATGAAATGATTTATGAATGAAAAATAACACAGTGATATGCTTAGCACATAAAATCAGAAATAAAATAGAAACTTTGTCAATACACAAAACTTGATATTAATGAATTTTTGCATTGTACGTGAATACAAAATACAATGACAAAGATGAGCTTCGGATCTAATGACTTCTTCTCCATAAAAAAGGTTTTGTATGGAGAAAACAATAAAAAACTTAAGGGCGTGAATAGCTAGGGTAAAAACCTTAGAGGTAGTAGAAGAATCTTGTTAGGTACCAGATCTATTATAATAGAAGAAAAGTGAAATACTGCATAGAATAACAATGGAATAGAAACAAATAACATAAATACTACAAAGAATAACAATGGAACGGTGAATTATATGGAACCATAATGCCAAAATAATACATTTATTGATAGGAAACAATGTTCACTTTCCTCTTTGAGGGGGAAAGCTCTAGTAGAGCCGAGATTTATCACAATAATTCTCCATATAAAATTTATAATTACCTCGACTCCTATTTATACTAAATCTATCTGCTACAAGAACAATCTAGAGGAAGATATTCTAGAAGCAGAAGCTTCTATTAGGTCTTCTTACATTTGACTTATTCTTTCTTATTACTAGGCCTTATTAATATTGCCCTTTATTACATGGAAAATATATTATTCTACCTAAATGATGGGTTAGGGAGGTTAGGTCTATAACATTCCCTCCCCCTTAAAATTAGCCTTGTTCGTAAGTCTTGAGATGAAGAAATTGTTGGAGAATGGTAGTTGGTTCCCAGGTGACATTTGTTGGAGTTGTATGTTTCCACTATACTAACACTTCCTTGATGGTGTGGTGATGGATACGATGCTCATGTTGGTCCAAGACTGCTTCTGGCTACAACCATATGGAGCGTTCTTCATCCAACTCAGGGAGACTGGTTTGAGTTTGGCACTTAGTTCCAATCACCTTATTTAAGTATGAGACATGAAAAACATGATGGAGCTTAGAATTAATTTGCAAAGTTAACTGGTAGGAAAATGGTCCCACGCGCTTGAGAACTGTATAAGGACCATAAAATTTAGGCGCAAGTTGTTGACAATGTTCAACCTTGAGTGAAGTCTTCTCTTCAAATAAACACCTGGTCTCCTTCAACAAATTGACATTCAGAACGACCTTGATCTGCTTGTTGTTTCATGTGATTCAGATCCAGTACCAAATTCTCTTTGAAGGAACGAAGAATGGCCTCTCGAACTGTAAGAGTTTGGTCAACCTCCTGAACCTTCTAGATACCTGGCATGTATGAGAGAACATAAGGTGACAAGGTCTCTTTTGTCTATATACTACTTTAAATGGAGTCATGCAAGTAGCTATATGGTAAGATGTGTTGTACCACCATTCAACTAGTGGTAACTATTGATCCCACTGATTTTTCCGCTCAGATGAAAAACACCTCAAATACGTTTCCAAACACTTGTTGACAAATTCATATTGACCATTAGTCTTAGGATGATAAGATGTGCTGAGATGCAATTGGGTTCACTGTATCCTGAACAATTCTTTCCAAAAACTACTAGTGAAAGTGGGATATCAATCAGAAACAGTCAAATGAGGCATGCCATGAAGATTGAAGATATGATCGATGAAAATTTGAGCCACAATGGAGGTGGTAAATGGGTGTTGAAGAGCACCGAAATGAGCATATTTTTAAAGAATATCAACTACCACCATGATGACTGACTTATTCCCTGATTTACATAAGCCAACAATTAAATCCATAGAGATATCCCTCCAAATAGTGGGTGGACTAAGAAGTGGTTGCTGTGTTCCATGTGCTTTGATTTTTTCTCCCTTGTTTCATTGACAAACATTGCATTCTGCCACAAAGGTGCGGATGTCCTCTATCATACCATCCAAAAAAAAGGAACGTTTGAACCTATAATAGGTTTTGGTAAACCATGAGTACCCACCTATGGGTGTAGCGTGAAACTTAGAAAGCACCGTGGATTTAAGTTGTGATTATTTACTTAAATACATATGACCTTTGTAGAAAATATCATAATTGTGCAAAGTGTATATGGGGGAAACTGGGGAATTGTCTTGCAATTGTTGGATTAGAAATGAAATGTTGTGATCTTACATCCATTTCTGGTGAACAACTTGGAGCCAATCTGGTACAATGAAGGAAAGGGAAAAGAGGGACCCTTAATCTTCATATTTTCTTGAAAGAGTGTCAACAACCATATTGTCTTTCCATTTCTTGTAAATTATCTCATAATCATATCCAAATATCTTAGTCGCCCATTTTTGTTGCTCCAGGGATGAAAGACATTACTCTAGAAGATACTTCGGGCTCTGATGATCTATCTTAATTTGGAATCATTTCCCCAATAGATAAGGGCACTTGAGATCCACTACATGAAAAATAACCAACATTTCCTTTGCATAGATTGATTGGCCCAAATGTCACTCCAACAATTATTTCTTGGTAAAGTCCAAAGGCCTAAAATCTTTCATAAGGACTACTCCAATTCCTCTCACTGAAGCATCATATTCTAGGGAAAAGGTATTTGTGAAGTCAGGAAGGGATAAGATGAGATTGGTGCACACAACCTCCTTAAAGGATTGAAAGAATGATCAACTGTTGGAGTCCAAGTGAAAGGATTATTTTTAAGGAGGGTAGTGAGAGGAAACACAATTTTTCCATAATTCTTAACAAACTTGTGATAATATCCCTTTAAAACTAGAAAACCACATAATATTTTGAGAGTCTTCGGGTGAGGCCAATCCTGCATAGCTTCAATTTTCTTAGGATCCACCTTGACACCATCCTTCCCAATAATATGACCCAAGTACTCCACTTTTGAGTCTACAAAAGAACATTTATATTGTTTGAGGAAAAGTTGGTGATGAGAGAGTAGATGAAGAACTTGATCCTCATGAGAAAGATAGGTTGTCCATGTTTTACTATATATAAGAATATAATCAATGAAAGCTAAGACAAAATGACAGAGATAAGGACAAAATATATGGTTCATGAGGCTTTGGAAAGTGGAGGGATAATTACAAAATAAAAAGGGCAGGACTAGGAACTCATAGTGGCCCTCATGAGTTCGAAATGCAGTCTTAGGAATATTTGTCTATTTCGTGTGTATCTAGTGGTATATAGAACAAAGATCAACTTTAGTAAAGGATTGGGCACCACCTAATTAATCGAGGAGATCATCAATGATAGGAATGGGAAATTTTTCTTTGATGGTCAATTTTTTGAGGGAGAAAAATTTAGGACACGTGTGCCAAGATCCTTCTTTGTTAAGTACCATGACCACGTGAGAAGAATAGGGGCTAGTACTAGGACAAATAACACATGGGACGGGAAATTATTGAATTTTTTTCCCAATTTCATTTTTCTGGGAAAAGGGATGACAATAGGGACGAACATTGGGAGGAAGGTTTCCAGGGACGAGGGGAATGGAATTATCATGAACACCATGTGAAGGGGGAAGTCCTCAGGTAGTGGAAAAAACAACTTCCAATAATGGAAGTCCTCAGGATGCACATGTCTCAATGGCTTGAATGGAATGGAACTGTGCAATAATGTTGTAATGACCTTTTTTTAGGATATTTTCCATGTGATGGGAACCGATGATCTTAAGGGAAGGTGCGGTGATGCATTGGAAATTATATTCTTGGTCCTCATGATTGAATTGCATGGTTAAGTCCTTAAAATATACGAGGATGGGGCCAAGAGTCCTTAACCATTTAACACCCAACACAATTTCACAACCACCCATGTCAATAGAAAACATATGAGATTTCATGGTTTAGTGACCGATTTGGACACACATTTTCACGATGCCCCCCACATTTCGTGGAACCTCCAATGGAAATCATGATTTGAAAATTGTTTTCGACAAGGATATAGAAATTAGTTTCTTGGGAAATGTGACAAGGAATAAAATTATGTGTGTTTCCACTGTCAATGAGGATGATGACCTCCCTATGCTTAATGTAACCATTTATCTTGAATGTTTGGGGAGTAGAGAATCCAATGAGGTAATTCAGGTAAATGATCGATTTGACTTCTAGGGGGTCTGAAGGTGGAGTAAAGTGAGTGGATTCATGTGACTTAGCCAGACAGGGAGCCTCAACATCTTCTTCAGAAACATCCTCAGAGATGGCAATAAAAATATTTTGTTCCTTACACTTGTTCCTAGGAAATTATTTGTAATGAAATTTATAATAAAGGCCCTTGAGATGGCATTCAACCATTTCTTCTCGGGTCAATATTTGGATCTTTAGTGTAGTGGAAGGAGGGGTAGGATTAATTGGTTTGGGGCAGGGAATAAAGGAGGTTTTTTTGGTTTGAGAAGAGACAAATTGTTGTGATTCCTTAGCTCATTTAGTAGCTTCCACCCAACTCTAGGGGAAATCCATGAGGATGTGGGCACAAATCTCATCCTTGAGGCCACTGATAAATCATTATAAAAAAAAATCATCAGACATGCCCTTCACGTGGAAAGACAAACGATCAAAAGTTATGATAAAGTATTCCACTATGCCAAATTGTTTTAACTTTTTCAAATGGAATAAATGGTGGGTGCCAGTGTCAAAGAATTCATAAATATCCACAACAAAGTTTGTCCAAGCCACATATCCTTGGAGGGAATTTTTTCTCTATTTACACCATTGCCAACGTTCTTGATATACATGGAGAACACCATACCAGAGTTTAGCCAGCTCATGAGTAATGTCATACAAATATAAATAGTGTTCCATTTTAATTACCCATCTAGTGGGATCTGATCCATCAAATTTGTTCATATCGACTCTAGGAAGGTGTAGGTCACTCTAAAAATGATGGGACTGAAAGGTATGGGAATTGGAGGAAGTCTTACCTTCAGGATGAAAAGGTTTGTCAGATGAGGTAAGGTTTCTAGTAATATTAAGCTTAGCATAGATCTAGGAAACGAAGAATTAAAGTCGGGTAGAGAGGTCTTGTTTCATGGTTTCCATTTTTTCATCTATGGTGGAATGCATTTTGGCATTGATGGTGGTAATATTGGCATTGATTTGTTGCACTTCCTTCTGGTTCTCTGAGAAATCAAATGAAAATGTATTGGGGTAGGCTTCAAGGTCTTCCCTACAGGTGTTTGCCATGATGAAAGGGGGAACCATAAAGGGGTGGGTGGGACCACACAGAAAAGGGTTTATGGGTGAAGGGTCTCACGTTGATCAAGGAGAAGAGGGTAATCCAATGTTGTAGGTCCCAAATAAGGGCGATGGAAGAGGTTCGACACCAAAGAGAGAAACAAAAGTTGAAAAGTGGTAGGTATTATTGCGATTAGAATGAAAATAGGAGTCCAATGGGATAGATATCAAATAAGGCTGCGGGGAGGTCCCAAAATTTTGTTTTTCCTCCTACAAAGTTATACTCTGAAGTGAATAATATTGTAGTGGTGAAATTCCCTAATTCTTAACAGAAAGAAATATGTAGTAATATCACAACCTGAATGTAGACAATAACGTTGCATGAAAATAGATCTTGTATGTTCATGTCTTGTTCTGATTTTTTCCCAAGGTTCAGGGTTTTGAGGGTGCCTAAAGACAAGGGTTTGACCTATGCTATATCTCTTTAATATGTGTGTGGGTTCGAACAATAGTACTCCACCCAATATCTAAGGGCACCAACTAAGGAGGCTAGACCATACACTTAGTCGTACTACCAGATTACCTAGGTACTAGAGAGTATCTTCCCGAGTGTTGTTCTCAGTGGCACTATAGTAGTCAGGAGACCAATTAGTTTATCAGTGGAGGGCTTCAAGATATCTAGGTCAGTCTATATACATTTGTTGTATGATGTGATACCACTCGAAGGGGTACCAACAGGGGTTACAAGGGTGGCCAAGAATGTTTCCTTAAGTACCACTTGTAGTTCCTACGTGTATGCTTCCCCAACCACAAATTTATGCATTGAATGACAGATCACTATATATTTAAGATGTTGAAATCCGTCTCTACCCTAAAAAACAAAATCCCACAGTTTTTTCCAAGGAACGTGCTATGATACCACTTGTTAAGTATGAGATCTATTATAATAGCATAAAAGAGGAATACTTCAGAGAATAATAGTGGAATAGCAACAAATAACGGAAACACTATAGATAATAACAATGAAACAGTGAATTATATGGAACCACAACACCAAAATAATACCTTTATTGATAGGAAACATTGTTCACTTGCCTCTTCGAGGGGAAAATTCCTACATAGAAAAGCTCTATTACAATAATTCTCCAGAAAAAAATTGTCATCCCTTCACTCCTATTTTCACTAAATCTATCTACTACAAGAATAATCTAGAGGAAGATCTTCTAGAAGCAGAAGCTTTGATTAGGTCTTCTTAAATTTGAATTATTTGTCCTTATTACTAGGACTTATTAAAATTGGCCTTTTTTACATGGAAAATATACCATTCTACCTAAATGAGGGGTTAGCGAGGTTAGGTCCCTAACAAAGATAATGGAAAGAAATAGAAAAATATGTTTTCTAAGGAGAAAACTCTTATAGGAAGGGAAAGACATTGAAGAGTTCCAATGGAAGAAGGTGACTTCTTGAATAATATGAGGTTATGAAAACATTGGAATTTTTTTGAATAAGAATGGATTCCTTGGGGTATGGTGGAGAATCAATTTCCATGGAGATTGTGAAATAAGATCTCTAAGTAGTGGAGATAAGGGAAAATGAACAACAATAGGTCTTTGAATGTGTGCCATAATTTAAAGAGGATATTGATGTCAAATTCATCATTTGTGCATATGAGAATGGGGAGTCCCTAGAAGACATGCCCATGAGTGTAGTGGAATTAATTAATTATTCTTAGGTTTTTCAAAGTACAGTTTCAAAGGAAGGAAGAAAAAATCTTGTTTTTTTTTACAAAGAAAGATAATGACAACAGTAAAATGATTGCAAAAATTGAATAAATATTTGAAGAAAATGGGATTAGTCAAATCATTGTAAGAGAGAAAAAGATTATAGCCTCTTGAGAAGTTGTATAAGTTGAAACATAGGTTATGGTAGAAACCATTACAAGGGATGAAAGAAGGTGAAACCATGAAGAATTTGTGAACTTAAAGGGTAGATTTGAAGGAATTAGTGGTCAACAAGGCATAGTAATTGTGTTTGAATAACCCTGCGACAATCTAAAATGTTGTATTCACTAAGGTAGTAGAGGAACGTGACGAATTAGAAGAGGAACTAGAGTTTGAGGCTATGGAAGAAGAGGGTAGACATGAAAAAGTTACCCTTGTCATTTTTCACTGTGAAGGAAGAGATCCCGACATCCAAGAGGAGGATGAGAATTAGAAGATTCATAGGTATTATAGACATGAAGATAATGAGTTTTCCATAGTATAAAAAATGAAAGTGGTGGAAGATAAGGAAAACCTCGGAGTTTCATATGTAGTATTGAAAGATACAAAGAGAAAGAGGAGGATATTGAATAAATTATTGTTTCAATTAACCACTTATTTTTTTACGAGTTTGAAAATATCAACAACAACATTAAGGTCGAAAGAAAAGAGAAGGAAGGGAACAATTAGGAATTTCTAAGGATACTAAGTAGTATGAGAAAATAAGAATGGAAAAATGATGAAAGAAAGTTGGTTTTAAGATATATATATGTATAAAAATAACCCCGCTTTGATGAAGAGGTAAATAAAGAGGATGATGGGAATTCTAGAAGAAAAATGATGATAATGATGATGTCTAGGAAATTGAAATAGTGGGTATGAAAGAAGAGGATAATGCAATTGACTTGTGGACAGTTTTCTCATTCCATGTGTGCATGTCTTATACAAAAGGAGGAGTGGAGAATGAAATTACAATGATATGCATGCAAGTAGGATTGTAATTGCAACCAACAAAATAAGTGGAAGATACACTTTTGAAAAAGGTTCCCAATAATTTATCATTTCCTTTTATGTGTCATGTGATTTGAGCATAGTGATTGACTAACAAGAGGATGGAGTGGCCAAAGAAATTCCATTATAACATGAATTTATGGGAATCCTTATTTTACCTAATGCATGTTGGATTTTTTTCCATGCTTGCATGCATCCTTATTAACACTGGGGATTTCAAACCCAAGGTTCATTTAAATTTTACCAACAAAACCCCTAGAGAATCGACATAGCAGTCCTCAACCAACGACGAAGAAGGTCTCACTTGAGATGTAGAGGGGATCACAAATACCATAAATTCTTGTGATAGGGATGAAGGATTAAGAAAACCATGATCCATTTAGGATGACATTCATACCTTCCATATATGAAGACTTATTGTGATACTAAGTAAAAAAATACACACATATATCCAAACAACACATGATAGGCACACAATAAATCAGAACTGCCACAAATTTACTATTCATTTCATTCCATTCAACACAAACATACAACATACATTAATAAAACTATATTCGTCAACAACAGAGCTTTATATCCTCTTTAGATAATTCTTCAGAAATACAATGCCCTACACAACACACATCCATTCAAATCTCAAACATATGACATACTTAGATTTATATTCAGAAGAATTACAATATTAAAAAGACGCAGAGTGAACTTGATTCTAACAAATCAATGGATATCATCTAACCATATAACTCTATTTCTGATTTAACTGCTTCCTTTTATATATTTCTCTGACTCATAGCTTTGTCTCTTTCTTCTTCGCTCCACTCATTCTATTCACAAGCTATCTCTCACACTTCTGGCACCTTCATGTAGTCCACATAGCCTTCTAGAATCATGGAAATCTTTTTTTTTTTTGTAAATAAGATGAGTAATTATATTAAGATCCTGCAAAAACTGAGGTAGAGTAGAAAAATACATAGCTGACCAAGCTGAAGTTACTGGACTGCCCCAGCCATGGGGAAACCAATCCGACTAACCTATCCAAACCACTAGTCATACCAGTCATAAGTTGAAAGAGTAATACTACTGTTTTTCTCCCAAGACCGGGAAATTCTATAGACTAACACATACTAAAAGATTAAACAACTGGCTGGTAGACGGACCACGTGGCGTGAAGGTCTCCTAGCCAGGGCTCTTCCTCAATGTACGTCGGCCCATCGTCCCAATGCTTGCCACCGTCCTCATTGCGCTCAGCTTCCCTGGTGTCTTCCCCGTGCGCATCCTTCTTCCATTCTTCTCCTGCAGGACTCGGCACTCTGCGCTGATCTTCACCCTTAGCCGCCTTGGAGTCCTCCATTAGATTGGTTTCGTCAGACTCGGAGAGCAGTGCCTCATGCAGGGATGAGATAATTCTGAGAAAGCTTGCCACCTTTGCGTCCGTGGCCTGGAGGCGATAGTTTAAATCCATTACCTCTTGCCTTAACTCAAAAACCAGGTCATGCAGTACAAACAGGCTTTCTCTTACTCGCGCTTTATCAAAGGATTCAGAGAAACTTGGAGCTTCCCTCTTGGACTCGCCACGAAGAGAGGGGTCGCCGCCCCTGTCACCCAAAGGGTCGTGAAAGGGCACGAGGTTAGAGGGATACACTAGGGGATCTAGGGAGAGCCGCAGGGTTGAAATTGGCGTGCGCGGAATGACAACCATGGCATTGAATTGCAGAACTTGCAAGGAGACAGGAGGGGACTTAGTTTGTTGGCGCGGGGAGGACTCAGTGGAGGTCGAGTCGGGAGGCATGATCGAGGGCCGTCGAGGCCTCCAGGGAGTGCATCTCCTCGGCCTGCCTCTGGGGCGAGTCATTGAATGCTCAATGCAGCTGGCTAGGGGAGCTAAGAGCAGGCGATGGAGGAGAATAGCAGGGGCCACTTCGCGCCAATGGAGGAGAACAAAGAAGAGCTCGTGCTGCTCAAGGAGAAGCCCTGCACCCACCATAACGAAATGCTCTCCAGACATAGTGAACCTGCTTAAACGAATTCACGGTAGAGGGGAGAGGACTATCACATAAATGCACCCTCGCTTCAGATTTATGACCATTTATGCATCGGGTGAGGTGGTGGGATGTGGCACGCGCCCATCACGTGGTGGTATGCCACGATGCCCTATACCTTCGCCCAGTGCTTGCCACTCTTCGCCCTCTGTCACCCCATCCAAGGGTCATGGAAATCTTAACTACCTCGCCAAATCATCTTTTTTCAACTCCAAAATCCCTTGTGCTATTATCAGTAATCATTCGAGATGATTTATCGATGATTCATTTCTTAATTCCAAAGTGCATCTCATTGATTTCTAGTGTGCATCAAAACTGGGACCAACACGCATTTGGTAGACTTCAAGCTCATAATGCAATATCAAAAATCGATTTGGCATGCACTTCTTATCATTATTCATGCATTAGCTTAATCTCGTGTAAAATTCATAACTAATAACTAAAATTCATAACTAATTCTATTGATATAAAGCCAAGGATCATTGATAATATAAAATATGTTAAAGTGATTATGAGTTGTAGTAATTATTGGTTACTAGGTTGACTTTCTCCAAGGACTTTGCATCTTGAAGAGGGGTAGAAAAGAGCTTGAATAAATGATTTTGTTTTCAAAGGAAGAATTTCTTTGTTTCCATATTGCTACTTGAATTTTTTCTAGAGAATTTTTTGCATTTGTGACAAGAATTATTGAGAAAAATGTTATCATTGCCGCTTGACATTTTGTCTTATGGAAGCAATTGTAAATGGTTGAATTTTCTTTTCCTATGAACGTTTGGGTGATGAGACTTGCTTTACATGATTGAGTGACTTTATTACTTAGCACATAAAGTTATTAAATGCTCACATGCATGCGAATCATACTCAAGGGAATATGAAATAGATTGAAATTTTTGACTTTGCAATCTATGTAATCAGATTTTTGGAAGATGCTCATTTGATAGTATTGAATGAGCTTGTGATTTTTATTTGGTGAGATAACTATCAAATTGAAAATCATTAATAGATGATTTATAGACATTTTGAGCATTTCTTAATCGATACTAATAAACTTAGTCCATTAGATCCATAGGCCAGAGGGACGTTCACTCTGTATTTGCGTGGTCTAGTAAATTTGTTTTTACTAATGAATAATGATAATGATGCTCTTGATATTTTAGTACTCTTCATATTTGTTGAGACGATTATCAGGATGTTATGATATGATGCGCCCTTCATATTTTAATACATTCTAATCTTTGCTACCATCTCTATTCCCTTTGCCTCTTCTCATGATTCACCAAACTCGACATCCAATTTTCATCACCTCCACAGGTTCCTCATTGCTCACAAACCAAAAAAAAGACTCATAGACATAATGTGTCTTCCTTCTCCCTCTGCATGCGAGCACATTCTTCCTTATTCTCTTCAAGACCCTCACTCGACCTCATATTTGATAACACTTGTTGGGATCGTCCTGCAAGCATCAATATTAATGAACATAGATAATAAAAAATATAAACAATCACACAAAACACAACAAAGAGGAATAGAGGTGGAAATGGTACTCATTATTTTGTAGTCAATGAAGAAATGAATCTAAGTCTCAAGAAGCTCCTCATGAGATTCTACATTTAAAGAAGAGAGCTTACAAGCGTTTTGAGTCATAAATAAATCCAAACGTTTGAAGAACCTCTGATTTGAAACTACAACTGTATGTGTTGTCACAAGCCAACATTCTAAGCTTTGCCACCATCATCTAGTTTCTCTTATTAACTATTGTGATGAAAGTTGTGAAAGATATAGGTAAAAATATGAGTAGATTGAACTTATATCCATGTTGTTGATAACTTACATATTACTAGGAATATGCCTACAGATAATCTCATGCACATGATCCATAACATAATTTTATGAAAGCGAACTTCACGCAACTGTGGAGTAGAATCAAGTCGTCACAACCATTTGCACTAGCATGGCGTCATATTTTCTTTATTGGTCATTTCCATATTCATATATTTAGATTCCAATATTTTCACGTTAAAGTATTTACAGTGTCACAGATACGCCAAAGCACTCTAATACAAACTACATATCATAACCCTTAGATTATTTTTGAAATATTGTTGAAATTGAAAGACAAAAACACAAGGGTTAATCTTTTTTTACCAAAATAAATGAGAGCATGAATATCATAATGCTCATATTTCAGTGGATATTCATAGAGTATTTTCTTTAGCTATTCATAGAGTAGTTCCTTTAGCTCGATATGGATTGATGATTACTAGTTAAAAACCAGACCAGATTGGTAGGCATTTAATTAGTATAAAACGATGCAAGTGGATAATTATTGATGGTTCTCATTCTATTTATTTTTTATATGCTACAGGGATGAAAGTCCACAAGACATAACACATTAGATGCCACAAGTTGAACCAAGTTTAAGTATTTTATACTAATACCTTTCTCCTCCACAAGTGCATTGAAAGGATATTTTTTTATGATAGACATGCAATGCACTACCACATCTACAAGCACCCTTGTACAGTACTATTAGAGCCTCCATCATGGTGTTGCCGTGTCACAACCTCCATAGTACTATTAGAGCCTCCATCATGGTGTTGCTGTGTCACAACCTCCATTGCAACTGTATTAGAGCGTCAATGCAACATTGCCAAAGTAGTTAGAGTAGTTTAGAGCATCCAAAGTGGCCACTAAGAATTTTTTTTTTTTAATGATTTCATAGTTATTACAATTAGACAAAAATAAATCACATACTCAAGGGAATAACTTCAATGATTCAATCAATGTAAAATTAGATTTTTCAAATACAAAAATAAATCACATACTCAAGGGAATAACTTTAAATATCATATGATTCAATCAATGTAAAATTAAAATTTTCAAATTTTATAATAGTAAGATATATTTACTTTTAAAAATAAATTTAATTAGTAAAGAATTTAAACAAAACTTTGAATATGAATATGGATACAAAGTTGAGATGAATTAATACAAGGTCAACTTAGTTTGTCCACTAAACTCTAGATTCTCTACATTTTTCATCATATCTAAATTATATAAAACCGGTATTACCAGTTCCTACCGCAGGATTATAACTTTCAATTCATCATTGACCATCTACTTGTTTTCTTTTGACAACAAATATTTTTTGTATTGTCTAGTATTGTACATATACTTAACCAAACTATTTTTTTTTATAATATTAAAATTATTTTTATCACACATCTCATTCGCTAACCAATTCGATTTAATCTTAGGTTATACCTATTCACTCTATTTCGATGTCTCCTTTATCTCCCAATCTCTCTCTTTTCCATCTCCAAATCTCTTATCTCCTAATTTATTTTAGGAGTTTTCTCGTGTATATACCCCAACCAACTCTCTTTATAACTGACATAAACATATTGTATATTGTGCATATATTCACAACCCATATCTACACTTCCTGGTAGACTATCTATGAACCAATTTCAATTGTTGCCTTCACCCTCTTCCACATGTTGTAATCTCTTTAACAATCATCTGAACCACTAATTCATTCAATGTCGAGTACCATTAGGCAGGTGGGGGTGGAGTTGGATACATGCATAGTGAATGAAAATTCAGAGAGCTTAACCACTCCAATGACATATACATGTATACCATGTGAAAATGATTACTCAACTTTTTCACATGAGTCTAGTTTTGACCATTTTTAAAGCAGTAAATGGATTGCAAGCATTTTGATTGTAAATTCATGATCATGGAAATTATATGTTTTGATTGGAAAGTTTTGGTCCCAAGAGTTTTTAAATTCAATATCATAGTGGTTATCAAATTTTTCACATATCATTGATTGATATCTTTATTAGTTATTAAATTTTTCATTTATGAGTAACTCCAATAATGGATAGTTTTTCGTTTTCCTTGTATATGTCTTAGTTCATCAAAATCTATTTTAGAAAATATTCAATAAATGGGCATAAATTCACTTTGAAATGAGTGATTATGTTGTAGATTATGTGATAAATAGAGAAAGTACGCATATGAAAAAATTACAATTCCAAAATTCAAATGCATTAGAAAAAATAAATAATTGCAAAATCTATACAAAACAGACTAAATCACCATGAATATTAATAAAATAAAATTCACCTAAAGTCATACCAATATTGTATAAAACTTTGAGTCAATTATCTAATTATGACAAAGAATCAATGAATTAATATATGGATGATCACTGAAATTCTTCACTACATACTAAATATTAATAGGTTAACCTTTGTTACTATCAAGTTTATTAATTATGTCTAATAATCTTCTATTAGGTGGCATAAGAAAACCCTGCAACTTAAAAGTTCATTAATTTTATCTTTTTTTTTTTTCATAATTATTACAATTTTCAAAAATAATTTAATATGCAAAATTCTAATTTCTAGAATTTCAAAATTAATGTTAAATTGGCACCTATATAAATATTGTATTGTCTTATATTATAACAAAAGGATGTTATCATTTATTGGTTTAGTATAATTTTTATTACTATTATAAATATATTTTAATTAATTTTAATAAGTAATGCTCTACTACTTCATCTACAACACTAATTTTAAGAGCATAGACTAATGCGATTTTAATATAGGTATACCCATCTTCAAAATGTTAGCATGCTCAAAGAAACTCTTGATACTTATCCATCATCATCTTCTCAAATAAAATCTTCTCAAAGAAAAGCCAGGCCACCTCCCCTAGACATCTCTTGCTATATCTGCAAATATGGGCATTTGTAAGTGCTAATTCTACTCTTTGCATGCCCACATTTCCAGCAGAATCTAAAATAAGAGGTGGAAATGGAAATGGCAGCAAACGTTGCCATAAAGAACGGGAGGAAGCATGGCGACATTTCCAGTGGAATCGACAATGGGAAATAGAAACAGGAGCAAACATTGCTGTAAAGAAATTGTGTTCTATAAAAATGAGATCCGTTATGAACTGTTAATTTGATGGACCAATATGAAAAATATTCCTCATTAAATAAAAAAAATTCATCCATTCCAAAGTTCTGATTTAAAACATACATTAGTGTGATACCCAGTTTCCAATAAGAGAGGCCTATCGATGTAAATATATAATTGGAAATCTAAATTTTAAAATTATATAAAAAAAGGTCGTCAAATACACCCTCCGGACACTAAGTGAAAGACACCCTTGGAGTTGACGGGCGTCATCAAATATAAATATCTATATGAAAATGAAACATTGGTTGCCCAATATGTGCCCTCACCAGATGCAGTATATATTGCGAAGGCCCAATTCCACATATATTTGAAATATTAAAGTGACACGTGGTTCTTTACTCTGAATTTTTGGTGTATATAAAATTCTAAAGAAGCAATCTCTCACTTTTTGGAATATTGAACTTTTTTAACATTGACATGAAAACAATATCTGCAATATTGAATAAAGATTTGATGACAGATTTCTTATCCTAAACTTGTAGAGTTCTAATGAAAAAACTCATCATTTCAATGTTCACCACAATTTTTTTTTCATTAGTTTATTTGGTCATAGCACTTAGGCTCTAGGCCATTACAACATATTCATTATGAGTTTTATTCATGTCATTTATGGAAATTGAATACGGGTGGGGATGATATCAATCATTTATCACAACTATCAAAACTAAACCCAATTGTCATAGTACATTAGTCATATATTCATGTTTATTGTAATTCTTTCCGCTTGGTTCCATTGTGTTAGATAATCATTCAATTGGAACAACATAACACTAGAAAATGATTAAATCACAATATCATAGAATCACGCTTACAATACATGCATAAAAAAAGAAGAAAATATTATTAAGGTAGTTGTCAGTGATCAACCTTGATCTTCATAACAATACATAGCCTCATAGAACAAACAATTGGATGCTCCTCATTGAACTCTTACACCAATTTATTTTGGAAAACAACTCATGCATTTTGCATGGATTATTTAGTCAAACAATCTATATCTAAACACTAACCGACAAAAAAAAAACTGCAAATAGATTGCATCATGTCAGTTGATTGACAAGACTACATAATCCTGCATCAATTACCAATATACTCCCCCTTGATACTGAGAGGGCTCACAATTTGATCTCAAAGTTTCAAAAAATGGACTTTGGCAACTGCCTTAGTGAAAATGTATCCAAGTTGTTCTTGAGTTTTTATATACCTTAGTTCTACTTCCTTTTTTGCACCAAATCTCGAATGGAGTGATACTTTAAATCAAAGTGTTTTGTCCTGCTATTCTTGGCCAATTTGATGGCACTAGTGTTATCACAAAAGATCATTGTAGGATGAATTTGTTTCTTTCCAATTTCTTCTAGAACTTTTCTTAGCCATAATTCTTATGTACCTGTTGAGGTCACTGCAACATACTTTTCTTTTGTGGATGAAAGTTCAACTATACTTTTTTTCTTTGAGCTCCAGGTAATAAACCCAAACCAAAAGAGAAACAATCACCAGGTGTAGACTTACGGTCATCCAAACTACCTCCCCAATCAAAATCACTAAAGCCAACAAGATTAAGCCTTTTAGAAGTGTATTAATAAATACCAAAATTTAGACTTCCTTTCACATACCTCAAAATCCTCTTCGTTTCCTTCATATGTATTTCAGATGGCTCTGTCGTGTATCTTGAAACAAGAGAAACTTAATAAGAAATATCAAGTCTTGTGTGCATTAGAAACATCAAGCTTCCAACAATACTTTTGTATGTTTCCTAATCAACTATTTCAACACCATCATCTCTACACGACACAATTCCATGAGCAATTGGACTGGAGGCTGGTTTACAATATAACATATCAAATTTCTTCAACATATTTTTTGCATACTTTGTTTGACAAATGAAAATTCCATCCTCATTTTCATAGACCTCCTTAACCAAAAAATATTACATGAGACCCAAATATTTCATCTTAAATTCATTCATCATAGCAATTTTTAATTCATCCTTCATCTTAGAACTACTAACCATCTATAATAAGTCATCAACTTACAGACTTACAATACAAATATCATTAGCTTCTTGTTTGTAGTAAAGTGTAGGTTCACTTTTACTTCTATTGAAGCCATTCTCTTGAAAATATCCATCAATCCTAGCATACCATGTTCTTGGTGCTTGCTTGAGGCCATACAAATCCTTCTTCAACTTGTATACTTGATGTTCTTTTCCTTGCACTTCAAAACCTTGTGGTTGTTCCACAAGCACTTCTTTTTCTAAGTACCCATTCAAAAAGACACTTTTCATATCTATATGATGAATGCTCCATTTATTTTGAGATGCTAATGAAATCATCATTCTAACAGTCTATTGTCTTGCTATTGGTGCAAGTGTTTCTTCATAATCAATTCCATACCTCGGTGTGAAGCCTTTAGCAACTAATCTTTCCTTGTGTATTTCAACATTCCCATCACTATTATACTTAGTCTTGTAGAACCATTTAGTACTAATCTTTTTCTCGTCATTTGGAAGTTCTGTAAGCTCCCATGTATCATTCCCATGAATAGAATCTATCTCTTATTGCATTGTTTTCACCCAAACCTCATTAGTACACACATCTTAAAAACATGATGGTTCAAAAACAACCTTGGAAAGTAAAGAAAAATTCACTGTCTCACCTATTGGATTTTTTTCATTTCCTAGACTTTTACTCCTTTGATAAATGCCACTTAATCTTCTTACCTTCCTTGTTGAACTTGAATTTGAAACTGGGCTTGCACTTGGAACTGGAGAATGAGATGAGGGGCTACTTGGCGGATTTGTAGCACTTGGAACTGAAATATTAGTGGGTTGCTCATTATCAATATCATCAATAATATTCCTATCCAAAACAGATTTAGAGATATCATCATGGCCTTTTTGATGACCATAAACTCCCCCTTAATAAAAAATCACATCTCTTGACACAACAATGCTATTAGTGAGGGGATTATACAACCTGTAAGATTTACTTTGTTCACTATATCCAACAAAAATGCATGACTTACTTTTTGGATCTAACTTTTGTCTCTTTTGATCAACTACATGGACATAGGCTACACAACCAAAGACTTTGAAATGATTAACAATAGGTTTTTTTTCATACCAGGATTCATATGGAGTTATCATATCAAGTGCACTTGTGGGACATCGATTGAGAATATATACAGTTGTAGCAACTGCATCACCCCAAAAAGAATTGCTTATTGCCTTGGTTTGTAACATACTTCTTTCCATTTCCACCACTGCACAATTTTCCCTCTTTGCTACTCGATTTTGTTGAGGTGTGTAAGTAGTGGTGAGTTTTCTTTTGATGCCATTCATATCACAATAATTATGAAAATATTCTGAACAAAATTCTCCTCTACGACCAGTCCTTAAGCACTTGATTTTGCAACCTCTTTCATTGTCCACAAAGGCTTTCAACCTCTTGAATGTATCAAAGACTTCATCCTTAGTCTTCAAAAAATAAACCCAACACTTTTGTGAGTAATCATCAATAAAAGTAATAAAATATGATGACTTACCCAAACTCTTTGTCTGCATAGGACCACAAATGTCTAAATGAACTAATTGAAGTGGATAATGGACCCTCCATGCATTTCCTTTTGAAATTTTCTCTCTTGCATGTTTTTCTTTATCACATCCTTCAAAAATCTCCATCTTTTCTGGAACCTTAGGAAAACCTTAAACCAATTCTTTTGATGTTAGAATATTCAAATTATGAAAATTCAAATGTCCATACATGAGATGCCACAACCAACTTTTTTCCTCATATTCCATATTGGAAAAAAGATTGTTATGTTCTCCAAACATCAATGGGAACATCATATTCTTTGACATAGACACAACTGTAACCACCCTATTGCCTCGATTCTTATCATAAATTGTACATTTTTTATTTTCAAATTTTTCTCACACAATTGACCAACACTCAATAAATTATGCTTTAATTGTGGAGTGTAATAAATGTCTTCAACACTTTTCATTCCTTCTTTAGTATGGACTTCCATAGTTCCTTTTGCAACAAAATCTCACTCAGTGTAGAAAATAGCTCCTTATTTCCTCACATGTGGTTAGAACACCTTGAATCTAAATACCAAATATCTTTAGTACCATTTCCAACTTTGTCATAAGATAAAAAAAAAAAAAAGTTTGGAGAGGCCTTATAACCTTTTTTAGCATAATTAACACCTTTGTTATTATTACCTTGTTTTAATCTACAATCCATTTCAAAGTGACCATACCTTTTACAATAATAACACTAGATATTTTCTCTACCTCTTGAACCACCTTTTCATCTTCAATGATTTTGATTTTGACATCTACCTTGTCTTTGGTTTCTTTTGCTCCTAGTGTTGGAATCTTTATTCTTTGTAATTTGCAATTTTGAGGAAAATAAATTCTTGCCACTTTCTCGAAATGAATCTGTCGATCTTTCTTCATGAGACATAAGAGATCCATCTAGGTGATCAAACTGAAGGGTAGGCAAATCCTTGCTTTCTTCAATGATTATGGCAACATGGTTCCACCTTGGTGTTAGAGACCTCAACACTTTTTTAATCACAACCTCTTTGTCCAAAATTTCGCCAAGAGTAGTCATCTTATTGACTACATCTTTTACTCTCACACAATAATGACTTACATTTTCATCTTCTTGCATCTTCAAATTCTCTTTTCAATGTGTGTAGCTTGAAAACTTTGACTTCATCAATGCCTTGGTAATCTTATGCATCCTCTGTTGTCTTTGCACCTGCAATTCTTGGAAAGAAGATTTTATCAAGAGCAATTTGAATATGAAATAAAGCTTGAGCATTTTTCTTTCTAGATTCCTTCTTAGCTACTCTATCATTTGTAGTAAGAGTGATCCAATATTCAGACTCTGCATAACCTGTTTCTACAATCTCTCATAGATCTTTCCCTATCAAAAAGGCCATCATATTGATGCAGCAATAATCATAATCACTTCCATTAGATTCTGGAATGGGCAAGGAATTAGTGTTTGACATGATTATTCTAAAAAAATAACCATCTTTGATACCAAATGAAGTATCTGTGTAGGTTTATCTCTAGACTAGATAATCATTCAATTATAATAGAATAACACTATAGCAAATGATTAAATCACAATATCATAGAATCGCCCTTACAAACCATGCATAAAGAAAGAAGAAATTATGATTGAGATAGTTGCATAGAAAAAATGCATTTATCAATAATCAACCTTAGATCTTCATAACAATGCATAGCCTCATAGAACCAAAAAAATTCCATCATGCAATTGATTGAAAAGACTCCATAATCCTGCATCAATTACCAACACCCATCAATTATCCTTCCATTCTTGGAGAGAAAGCTCCAAGTAATATTATACTTGAATTTAATCTTATCAATTCCACTTCTAAAAGCTTGTGATCGCGTTTTTTTATGATATGTATCGACTATGTTAAATATTATTTTGCGGTGATATTCATGACAAGAGTTTGACCGTCCAGGTGTCAGAATAGCTAATTATTTCAACATCATTGCAGGGACGAGCACTGGAGGACTTGTCACTGGGATGTTGACTGCTCCAAATGACAAGAAATGCCCATTGTTTGATGCAAAAGATATTACTCGTTTTTCCATTTCTCCACCACCGAAGAAGTTAGTGTGTTGCAATATTTTTATGGTTTTAATGTTACAACGTTAATGTTAAATACGAGAGAAGAAATCTTAATCAAATTAAATGAATTATTGATAGGGGCATTTTTGGATGGTTACAGAAACAGTAAGGGGCCCCAAGAAGATTATGTGGGAATAGAAGATTACATGGGACGCTAACCAACATTATGATTCAAATATCCATTTACAGCAACCAATAATCTTCTAATCTTCTTTGTCTAATCTGAGTACTCTAATCCTGAAATCAATTCCAATTCCATTTTAAGAAATATAGTATAACAAATCTCTTTACAGGCTCGGAAAGATGAGTTGAAAGATGTATTTTTGTCCGATGTCTGCATTGGGACCTCAACAGCTCCAACATATCTTCCCGCTCATTGCTTCAAAACAGAAGATTCCTGAGGCAAAATGAGAAGCTTCAATCGCATAGACGACGGAGTTGCAGCTAACGATCCAGTAAGCCGTGCTGACCTATTTTCCCATCACTATCTCTTAGTTGGTAACTATGATTGAACTTTCAATTTTGAATGTCACTGCATAACAATTTTGTCTTAGACACTGTGCAATTAATTAGTTGTTGTCTAAACAATTTTGCAGACATTGCTTGCGATAAACCATGTGATGAAAGAAGCTATCCCTTGCAATCCAAATCCACCAGTTCGGAAACCAAGTATTGATCTAGATTTAAAAGAGAACTACTCGAGCAAGTTTCTTGTTCTTTCTCTTGGAACAGGACAAAAAATAGTCGGTTACAAGGCTACGGAGGCTACTAAATGGGGTTTATTTGGATGGTTAACCGAGGTCGGTAAAGCCCCTTTAATTGATATCCTAATGCAATCAAGTGAAGATATGGTGGACATTCATGAATATTTCTTGTTCAAAGCCATTAACAAGCATACGTATCTAAGAATGCAGGTCCTTTTTGCACCTTTTATATATATATATATATATATATATATATATAATTCAAGAATCCTTACGTATTTAAGAATCCAGGTCCTTTTGTTGCACCATATATATATATATATATATATATATATATATATATATATATAATTCACTGATGGGTCCATGGGTCCATATTGGATATGTCTAACAGACTGCCTAATTGTGGTCAGGAACCAAAGTTAAGAGATGATAGAAGTCCATTGGATCTGTTAAGGGAGGAGAATCAGATTGGCTTGAAAATGATAGGCAGTGCACTTTTAGACAAGCCTGTTTCAAATGTGAATATTGAGACTGGCCACTATGAGAAAGTTTCATGAAAAAACACGAGGACCAACAGGGATGCATTGACTAGGTGACTATAGTCTATAATTATTATTAAATATGTCGAATTCAATAAATCGCCGAAGAAAGCGTTGATCAGAGCTAGTTTGGCAGGTTTGCGAAGAAAAATGGAGAGTATCTATTGCACAGTATTCACACACAGAAAATAGTTTGTATTGCTCACTCACACAGATACATTATATGTGTATATAGTTGGAGTGAGTTCTAACTAATTCTAATCTTGGAAATTTAGGTTGAGAGAATATCTCAACAGTCTCCTACAAAACTTCAAGCCAATCCCCAAACTTAGCATATAGTATTAATGTAAGCATTAAAGGGGGTGTTAGAGATAATGCTCACATTAATGATGTGTGCTAAGTCTAGGGATTGGCTTGAAGTTTTGTAGGAGACTATTGAGATATTCTCTCAAGAGTCTCCTACAAAACTTCAAGCCAATCCCCAGACTTAGCACCCAACATTATTGTGAGCATTATTTTTAACAACCCCCTTTAATGTTTACATTCAAAAAACTTACAATACTGAAATCATGATTACAAAATTTGTCATATGTCTTTGTTTGACTGGTCCTCATATGCACTTACACCCATCTCTGAATTTCATAGACAAGCTATTTTTCTTCCATGTCTTCGAGCTATCACTTCTCCACTTCCCAAAGGACAATCTTGATACTGAACCATCCTATGTATACACTTCCATCTATATACAAGAATGATCTAGCATGATTGGTCACATTAGCATATAACAAACTTGGACATAATTAAATTGATGATTTGTTCTCATATCATGGAGAACCACCAACTTAAAATTATGCTAATCCATTCTATAATTGGTTCTGCTTCAATAATTTTACAAACAAACAAAAAACACATTTACATTTATTAACATAATTACTATAGCTTCCCCTCTCAGTGAAGTGAAAAATAAGCTGCTGCAATCAATCCTTATGCTTCCTCTTGAGATAAAATAAAAAAGAACCCAATTTCTACACATCACAACAACAAAACATGGCCCCTCTAAAGAGCATCAATGAACAATTAGCTCAGAACTTGGTTCCAAAGAAATTTTATCTCATCACTTCCCATTGACATATCCATTGACATATCCTTTGCGTCAAATGAGATGATATAATCAGTGCGTGTAATCTTTCTAAATTTTCGAGCAGCGAGAAGAAATTTTCCATTTTCCCCAATGGTTGAAATCAAACCCAAGTACAAATAAAAATCTGAGCACTCCTCAGCAGTGGCAGTTTACACAATCTCCTTGATAATTTCCCTCCACGTCCTTACACACTAACACAAGTCACAACGTTCCTTTGTGCAGAGTCTTGGAGATTTGGCAGCTAGAAAATGGCGGCTCCTTGCTTGGGCACGTAGGCACGCAATCGTTGTTCTATGTTGACTCGTTGACTCCAACAACAGTCCTCGCAACAACGACGTATTCAGATGGGTGGCGAATGATTCTCAACTCATTGCAGCGGCTTCTTCCTCACGAGATTACATGCAGAAGATGACTACTGTAACTCTCTTTTATTCTTTATGCAACGCCTCTTTTACACTCAGCAATAGTCAAATAGAAAATTAATATTCTCACACACAACAAATAAAAATAAAAATAAAAATAAAAATAAAAATAAACAATTCACTCTTAGACAAATTTACATTTACAAAGAATGGGTTTTAATAGCTATCACATTTTTGTGGGCACTTCTGTGAGAGATTAAGCTTAGCCAGCTTCTGAGACTAAATAAGAAAAATGGAAAGCATTCATTACACAGTATTCATACACAGAAAATAATTTGTATTGCTCACTCACACAATACATTACATGTATATATAGTTGGAGTGAAATCCAATTAATTTTAATCTTGCAAATTTAGGTTGAGAGAATATGTCAACAATATCTTACAAAACTTCAAGCCAATCCCCAAAGCATTATCTCTAAGAAAAAAACGTTGATTAGAGCTAGTTTGACAGGTTTGCAAAGTTACTTTTAGATGAAAGAAAATCACGAATAACCGCTGCTCTTGATGGCGAGCACTTCGGTTCCTAAAGTTTTATAAAACTTAGAGGTGGTGCACCTAATCGAATGTGTAATGCTTGATAAACGCTCTTTTTTATTACGGTTTTAATCAATTTGAAATAGGAAGGTAGGCCTCGACAACAGTCCGAAAGCATAAGTTCTGTAATTTGCTCGAAGATGATTTTAATATATCCCTACTTTTATATGTACAAAAACTTACTGTAATTTAAAAATTGAAAATTTTGTGATATTTCATTAATTACATTTTAATTGATTTATGAAACCTTATTGTAATTTAAAAATCCAAATTTTGTGCATATTTCATTAATTACATTTTAATTGATTTGGAAAAATAATATTGTTTTTATGATATTAGTTATTTTTGAAATGTTATACTCTAGACTAATTAATCCATGTTTTAATTTTCATATGGAAATCAATGAACAATGTTTATCATTGTTTTATCATATCATTGTTCATTATCTTGTAACAATAACACATGTATTTTCAAGTTTTTAAAGATGTTTTCAAATTAAAAATTTTAAAATAATATTTATTTTTCATTAAAATAACTTGATATTTATTTTAAATTTGAAATATAACATATAATATAACAATGTTATATATATGATGTCATTATTCCCATTCTTTTATTACATATAAAAGTGTGTAATACAAAAGTATAAATGAAATAACATAATATCAAATAGATGAATTTTAAATCTTAAGTTGAAAGTCTAAGTTCATGGCCTCAATATATGTATATAATTGCATCTCCATCTTCATCATTGATATCACCAAACTCTCGATCCTTTTCATTATCAACTCTCTTGTCCATAACATTTCTAAACAATACATTCCCATTCCCATCCCCATCATGTATGTTGTGTGTGGACATGCCCTCATCATCAACACCCATTGAAGATGGAGGAATGTCTTCTATTTGAAGTGGATGTCTTCCCCTCAAAATATCTTGTCCACAAGTGTAAATCGCAATGAATGTTGTCCAAATTTGTCAATTTATCAATTAATAATTTGTTTTTCCTCTTTCTATGGATGAAATCGTGTGTTCTCCAACTCCTCTCACAAGTTGATGTACTAGTGACGTATTTTTTTTATAAAAAGGTAAAGTTAAATGAAAGTATCAAGAAATAACAATGTACCAACATTTTGAAAGAAAAATGTATTGCAAAACTCAAATTTCAATGGACAATTTGCCTTGGCTCAAGACCCTCATTGCAAATTGTTTCAACTCTGGTGTCTCATACCAATGCATTATCCACCACTTAGTAGGTGTGTTATCTATGTAAGCCATGTCCCCTAATACTCTTGATGTAGTAAAAGCAAGGACAATCCCATTCATATATGATAGGGATTGTAACATATTCTTTTGCACCTCAAGTTTAGGATACATCCTTTCCAAGCAAGTATAAGATCCATCCACGATATTAGAATCCTTATGTATATGTAGGTGCTAGAAAAACACATATAATATGCAATTGTCCATGGAACATTGTCCACCTATTATCTACAACGTTCCATATTGATTGATATTATTATTGACTATGGATACATGTAGCTTCTATGCATTCCTTTGTTCTATCCATTCACTCATAAACAAAATCCATGCATACTAGCATTTGAATCAACCAACCTCAAGAATTTTACAATAAGCTTACAAATCGATGCAATTTTTAGTACCAATAGCCAAAATCCCTTATTGAAGAAAATATTCTCTACCATTTAACCATGTTCACTCATTGCAAAGACATTTTTCATCCACTCTAGATTGAAAAAAAGTGATCTTAATGAATTTTTTTGTGCTATAACCCTCTCCAATGAAATGCATTGAGTTGTAAATCCAGTGTCACTAGGTCTAAGTAAATTTTGAATAACAAAATTTCTAAAAGTACAAAGTCAATCAATTATTAAGTATGAATTTGATCATTTTCTTGCTAAAGTTATATTTTCACAAAGCTAAGGTATATTACCAATATCATAGAGGGATAAATATATACAATGCATTGCACAAGTTGTTCAAAAAAGTGTAGGCCAATTCTACATCAATAATTCACTAGTGCATACATAATTGGATCATGCATCATAAATAGCATCTTGGACTAATTTTGTCCTCTCTTATGGACACACTACAAGGAGAACAACTTATTGAAAGGTTTTTATAGAACCTCCCCTCAAAAAATATCCCTTGGTTGTTTATAGACGAAGTTGTTAGCATAGGCGAGGGAGTAGAGGTTTTTGTGGAGTTGTTTTTTTCAGTGTTCCTTTAAGGTACATACACACCAACGCACACCTAAAACATAACACCATGGTTCTTAAATGTTCAAATGTTCCAACTTCCATCATTGTTCATGGAGGAGGTTGTTAGTGGATGCGGGCAGCCAAAGGTTTTTGCGGATATTTTTTTTGGTGCGCCTTTATTGTACATCAACACCAGTGTGCAACTAAAACATACACACTCATGCATAAATTTTCAAACACATTGTAATAAGTTATAAGAAAATTAAAAACCATTGATCAAATCACAATGGTTTAATTGAGTCTTACGTACCAATGTGTAAAACTATTCCATGGCACACCGCACTATGGGGAAATAAAGAAAAGTAACCAAACCAATTTCCATTATGACACATCATCCCATGCTTCTAATCCCTCAAGAGAGAAGTGGTAAGGACACCCTGTTTCCAGTGCTTATCGACAAGTTGGATAGCTCCACCAGTCGATTTGACACATTTCCAATTTTTGGAAATTACCATGAATTTTCATTTCCCCTCAATGATAGAACCATGATTCCTAGGGACATAAGAGTTTAGGTAATTTGTTTCTTACCTTCCCATTTACATTTTCATCCCTTTAAAATTTTAATTTAGCTTGAATTTTCATATTTTTTTCAATTTTTTTTTTTATTCCAAGCGGTGCGTCATTTTGATTAAGCTCTCCCTGGAGCATTGAATCATGTGCTAACTTCACAATAAGAACCAAAAATAGTGCATCTAATTTTTACCATACTTAACATATGCTTCTACTTAAACTCCCCACGTATGGTGCATTATAAAAGACAATGTATGGTAAACAACATGCTTGTGATTTTCAAACAAAGAAGCATCGGTGCATCTCATTTAAAAAATTAGACTGCTCAAAATATGACACAAAGTTTAACTCAACAATACAACTATTTTAAACAAATGCATCTGTGTCATTAACAAAACCAAACGATAATCGATATTGAACTATTTGGAATAGTGAGGCATTTCCTTTGATGCCTTGTATTCGATTCTCTATGCTTCACAAAGAACCACTAACAAAACATTGGTTCTTCAATAACATGGTAGCACTGACGCGTTCATAGTAACAAATTGCATCGCTTAGTTTGTAATAAATCAATATAATGGAGTGATTCCCATAGTGACAAAAACTATACTGGTGCACTATACTAGAAGACGCACTAATAAACATCATGTTGGTGCTTTAAAAACTATATCACATTGGTGTGGTCGGTTAGCAAAATTGCATTGTCGTGTTTACAACCCATTAAAATTGTGGCATTAAGAATTTATGATAAAAAAAAATGCACCAATGATGTGGAGCATCGTGGTGTATTGCAAGTTACTAGTTCTCTTGACAAAAAAATGCACCATTAAACAAAATGTCGGTGCTCTAATAACACGATAACACCAATGCACTTATATTAACACATCACATTGCTTAAGTTGTTGTAAAACAATTTAACCTGTAGGTGTGCCTAGGTCTAAACAACACCCTGATTCTTTAAAGAGCATGCAACTGGACATAATTTTCACAAATTATCAAAGCAGTGCATCTTAGGGTAACCACCTTGAAGATCCTAGGAAGTGCACCAATTGAGATGAACACACCAGTGTTTTCTATTAATCGAATGCAACAACTAATTTTTGAAACAAAATTTTTTCTTCATGGTGCATCAAATAAATACAATGCACTAGCACTATGTACTACAACACATGGAAAAAAATACACAATAATTTTCCATATTAGTTTGCTTTATGGAATACCCTATTACCAGTGTGTTATAAGACAAAGACTACAATATTAATGCATACACATGATGAAATGGAGCGTCAATACATTACATTCACCGAAATTGCACCGATGTAGTTAAGTGAGTTGCATTAGGAAACATATTTAAAAAATTATCATTATGGTGTGTCTTTTAAAATGTACCAATTACCAACGCATCATGAAATAAAACACACAATTAAAAATCATTCAGTGCTCAAATGGACATAGACTATTGGTGCGTTTCATATAACCAAGTGCATCGCTTATTCTATCATTAAAAAAATATATTACAATGGTGTGTTTTGTAGAACCAACCACCTCAAGTTACACAGTTCATAATTGAAATTACATCACGAGTCATTTTGTATGACAACCCTTAACCGATACGCTATATATCACAATGCACCATTATAGATATCGATGCTCAACTAACATTGACGCACCAGTGCATTAAATTTAACACACCATTTTCTAGTGCCTTATGTCTTATATGGCACATTGATAATAGTGTGTATGAATTTATTAATACCGTCGGTTACTTTTTCACTTTTTGTTTGCAAAAAAAAAACTAATTTCAATTTTTGATAAATACAAATTAGTTGTGTATGTTTTTGCTTTATATTTTAAATATTTTTTTATCTATATATGTGTGATAATTTTTTGTTTCTGTAAATTAGATACAAAAATGATGTCGAGTGCAATCGTAGAAACAAAAATAAGAGTAGTCAGAAGAAAAACAATTTAATTCACAAACTACATATGCAAACCTCCACAATTAGATTTTGTGGAGATTTTGCTTTATGGATGAAAAAAAAACATCACTCTTACATTCCTCCCATAATTTATCAAATGGACTTGATCCTTTGCCACTTCCTCAATGCTCTTCCTTACATATACTCCTTGTAATTCCTGTAGACATAATATGAACTAGCATTAATTCACTTCTAGATCGCAGACCCACACCTCCTATTTTTAACCTCAAGGGGGCTTATCGAATAACTCTTTCAGGATGGAGAGGAATTTAGTAGAACAAAAGTATCTGTAATTAGGTCCGTTGTTAATGGAACCGGTCACAACAAATTCATTCCCTTATAATTTTGTCATCTTGGCCCCTATTCCCTACAAGAAGAATACCTTCAAGCATAGGTTCACTAGTACATATTGTAAAAATTTCGACAATCTATTTGCGACGTTATGGACAAAATTGGCCATACTGTCGAAAAATAGAGGAAATTTTAATTTTTTTCCATATTTCTCGATAATGTCGCTATTGCAACATTGACGTCTCTCTTTCCACGTTGTCATCTCTCTTTCCATGTTTTCCACATATTCCTCTCTCTTGCCATGGTGAAGATAGTTGTCGCAGTTGCGATGTTGTGGAAACTAGATTTCCCCCCTCCAACAGTCATCTATAAATAAGTTGCATTTTATGGATGTTGCGACAAGTTTGCTATAATAACGAAACTTCAAAAAGAGTTTGCAGGTCTTCTCGGCTATAGTACAACTATTAAAATACATTGCACTAGGGCTCTTCTAGTTTTGTTATAATTTTCTGATCGGTCGAATTTTAAAGGAAACAACTATTAAAAGACATTGTACTAGGGCTAGAGTACATGATGGGAAACGGTGACCTGTGAATGTGGCCAACGTTGAAATTTTTTCAAACTGTTTCTGTATGAAATCATACATCCTTGAGTCTTGAAACCCTCTCATACTGTCAAGGCATGTGTCTAGTCTAAACATGTCAAATTTTGATGCATACAAGCACATATTGAAGAAATTTCAACGTTGGCCCCATTCACTACTCATTATGCGGGGTCGGTGCATGACATTTTTGGTGGTTGAATTGGAAGTTCCATGACATTTCAAGAGATTTCCAATAAAGATTCTACAAATGGAAGCAACGACATTTGACAATGAGACGCCCATTATGAACGTTGTTGCAAACATGGATGATCTCAAATATTATGTGGTCGGGACATCATACATCCTTTAGTATTGAAACCCTCCCATACTGTCAAGGCATGTGTCTAGTCTAAACATGCCAAATTTCGATGCATACAGGCACATATTGAAGACATTTCAACATTGGCCCCATTTACTAGTGCTCACTATGCGGGGTCGGTGCATGACATTTGTGGTGGTTGAATTGGAAGTTCCATGACATTTCAAGAGAGTTCCAACAAAGATTCTACAGATGGAAACAATGACATTTGACAAATATGAGACACCCCATTATGAATGTTGTTGCAAGCATGGATTATCTCAAAGATTATGTAGTTGGGACATCAAACATCCTTGAGTATTGAAACCATCCCATACCGTCAAGGCACGTGTCTAGTCTAACCATGCCAAATTTCGATGCATGCAAACACATATTGAAGAAATTTCAACGTTGGCCCCATTCACTAGTGCTCACTATGCGGGGTCGGTGCATGAAATTTGTGATGGTTAAATTGGAAGTTCCATGACATTTCAAGAGAGTTCAAACAAAGATTCTACGGATGGAAATAACGACATTTGAAAAATATGAGACGCCCCATTATGAACGTTGTTGCAAACATGGACGATCTCAAAGATTATGTGGCTGGGACATCAGACATATTCCTTGAGTCTTGAAACCCTCCCATACCGTCAAGGCATGTGTCTAGTCTAACCATGTCGAATTTCGACGCATACATGCACAATTTGAAGAAATGTCAACGTTGGCCCCATTCACTACTCACTATGCGGGGTCGATGGAAGAAATTTCACTATGCACATTCAACTTCAAGGAAAGCTCCATTCACTATGCTCACTATGAGACATCCATTATATGGAACATTGATGCAAGCATGGATGATCTAAAATATTATGCGGGGACATCAAACATCCTTAAGTATCGAAACCCTCTCATACCTTCAAGGAAACTATGTAGTTTAACCATGTCAAATTTTGATGCTTACAGGCACAGATTGAAAACATTTCAACGTTGGCCCCATTCACTGCTCACTGTGTGGGGTTGGTGAAATAAATTTGTGATGGGTGTATTTGAAGTTCCATGAAAAATTTCAAGATAGTTTCGACAATGATTCTATAGAAGGGAATGGCGAATGATGATAATGAGAGGTGTAGGATGATGAACATAGATGCAAATGTGGATGATCTCAAATATTATGTGGGGAAATCATACATCCTTGAGTATTAAAACCATCCCATACCATCAAGCCATGTTTCTAGTCTAACCATGTCAAATTTTGACACATACATTTACAGTTTGAATAAATTTCAACATTGTCCCCATTCACTGCTCACTATGCAAGGTCCGTGCAAGATGATATTTGTGGTGGGTGAATGACAACAGTAATAAAAACGCTGAGATGATGACATCGTCCTATGAAGAATCTATGATTGAAGATGATGAGCAGATGACATCGTTCTCACCAACATATGTCCACTTAGTTGCAATGACACATCTTTGATATCCTCCAACATTAAAGAAATCCCCACATCAGCAGGGAGTTTAAACATTTTCAATAAGTGTGAGTCATTTATGCAGTCTTCTACCTCATGGAAATTCTCTTGTGATCATTCTCACCATTATTCACATAACCCCCACACTATATTCCCCTTAGTTACTCAATAATCCAAATTTAGAAATGACCAAAACTAATGCAACAATGACGGAATATAAAACCTTGGAAGAGAGATAGATGGTTGTAGATAAGAATAGAGGCAAGGAAAATTAGAAAACCTTTAACCCCATGCCCATGGAATAGTTGCTTATAAATTATTTAAGAGCTAAGGCAATACTCCACTAGGTTTCCCATAAAGCAATCAATGGATTGGACTATTTTTGCCTACATGAGGGCACCGAAAAGGAAGGAGATGCTTGAGGGATTGTTGAGTAGAGAAAGGAAACATTTTCCCTTGTGTTGTGTATGGCATGGAAGAGACATTTTCCCTTATACTCAAATATAACTCACATACCCACTCTATATATCGTCTCATCTTGTCCTTGTTTCATTTTAATTTTCTGATGGGTCGAATTTTAAAGGAAACAACTATTAAAAGACATTGTATTAGGGCTAGAGGACATGATGGACAATGATGACCTGTGAATGGGGCCAACGTTGAAATTTTTTCAAAATGTTTATGTATGACATCATACATCCTTGAGTCTTGAAACCCTCCCATTCCTTCAAGGCATGTGTCTAGTATAACCATGTCAAATTTCAATGCATATAGCCATATATTGAAGAAATTTCAATGTTGGCCCCATTCACTGCTCACTACGCGAGGTCAGTGCATGAAATTTTTGGTGATTGAATTGGAAGTTCCATGACATTTCAAGAGACTTCCAACAAAGATTCTACAGATGGAAGCAACGACATTTGACAATGAGACGCCCATTATGAATGTTGTTGCAAAAATGGACGATCTTAAAGATTATGTGGTCTAGACATCAGAGATCCTTGAGCCTTGAAACCCTCCCATACCGTCAAGGTATGTGTCTAGTCTAACCATGTCTAATTTCGACTCATACATGCACAGTTTGAAGAAATTTCAACGTTGGCCCCATTCACTGCCCACTATGCGGGGTCGATGCAAGATGACATTGGTGGGTGAATTGAAGCTTCTGTGACATAAACTTGACTTGGTAATTCAATAATCAAACCCTCCTTAAGTATTATGTGGTGACATAAAACATCCTTAAGTATAGAAACCCTCCCATACCTTAACCCCATGCCTTTAGAAAAATTAGAAAACCTTTAACCAAGTATCTAGTCAGTGATAGTTGGAAGAAATTAGAGGGGCATTGTGATGATCCAACTCAATACAAAAGTGTACCTAATTACAAATTGAAAGAATGTTGCCACCAAGCTACTCATCCAAAAGAGAAATTGTCGTTGACTTGCTCATCCAATGGAGGAGGGAAAGACGACATATCCTTGTGATATTGTGCACCCACTGGAACAATAGTACCATGACCTATCAAATATTATCCCCATTATGCCCATTATGAACGTTGTTGCAAACATGGATGATCTCAAAGATTATGTGGTCGGGACATAATACATCCTTGATTCTTGAAACCCTCCCATACCATCAAGGCATGTGTCTAATCTAACCATATAAAATTTCAATGCATATAGGCACATATTGAAGAAATTTCAACGTTGGCCCCATTCACTAGTGCTCACTATGTGAGGTCAGTGCATGACATTTGTGGGGTCTTATATTTTGTTTTCTTTGCCATTGATTTGACCCTATTAAGTGGGGAATTATCCCCTATCACAACTACCATTTCAATAATTTGATATCTTCATAAAAAAACCATGTAGAGATTTTACATCTATGTATGTGAAAACTGAGGAAAACTGTAGTGAAACAAATCAACCATCCATCACCATTCTAACCATAAACACCATAGAATTCAAAAGGATGTTTCTTAATATAGAAACCCAACAAAAATCATAGAGAAAATTCACTAATCTAGGTTTTATCTTGCATAATCAATTTTGGGATATAAGTAGTAATAGTGAAATAGTAGAAAACTATGTGAATGTTAATTGGTGCAGTTAATTAACAAAACCAACAAATTAGTATGGTAATAAGACACTATGGATCAAATCAAAGAGCATGGTTTTTTGATAATTGAAATCATTGTATTGATAGTAGAGAGGGTCATGAAAAATTGAGGTTTATGAAACTAGTCCACTAATTGGAGGATAAATATATGCTCCAAGTCAACAACTACAGTATAATTGTAATTACAYARAGSAGGCTTAAATGTAATAAAATTAATGGTGTYTTTYGTATAACTATGGGTGATATAACATAAGCCCTATTMTAACAAAGTAACAACAATTGGAACCTACAAATAAGAWTGGGTWATTKCTACCATTAAAATCTCCCTCCAATACTAMTTAKACTAAGGACTAAAMATAATATGAAATCATTAATTTAAMYAKAAACCCAAATTGAAGGCATTGGTTGTGCTCTACATTACTAGAATCAATTATTTTAGATGAAAAAGACTAAATCACTAACCCATTATTTTCTAAGTGTGAGCCCTAATAAGACAATGGTTGGAAGACTTGACACCCCCAAATCTCTTCAAAATGCTTCTATTTTAGTTGTTTATATTGATGAGAGTATAAACTATGAATAAATCACTCACCTAGTTAATCTAGGTGAAATTGTGACCATTAAACCCCTGAATCAAAGATATCAAGGTGAATTTTGAGCTCTATATTTATGAAGCATTTTATAACTCTACATGAACTCAAAACTCTATTGAAAAGAGTCGCATAAATCTAGGTGAATTTGGCATTCCATTGCAATAAATCCAAGAAATTGTGGAAAATTTCAAGTTCAACGTGAAATATTAATGACAAAACAACAATTCACAACATTATATTTTATTTTTCACTGGGATAATGACTTATCTAATATACATATTTTTTGGCTAAACCATTTAAACCATTATAAAGATAAATATTCATCCCTTCAACATTTGAGTATGCATTATTTCTCCCATGAGAAAAATTTCACCCCTAAAGTTTTTATTGATAAAGAGGGAGATTTTGTCACCTTAACATTTATTTTGTTTATAGAGTAGAGTTGTACATTTTTAAATTGATGGGTCATCAAGGATATTGGTTGTGATTCACCATTAATGTTATTATACGCCGACACTAATTTCCTTCCGTTTTTCATATGATCCAACATCTCCTTTCATTAGTACATAGACAAGGAGACTAATTAATGTAAGGAGGATGTATCCTTCACAACGTTATTTTCTACACTTTCCTAAAGAATGTCAAGAACAATGCTAGCACACTTGGAAGGTGGAACTATAACATTTACATAATCAAGAGGCCAAAGATAATCTTGATCCAAGATTGGTTCCACCTAATGGTGACCAATCTTAGAGTCCTTCAACTAACTTGGCTTCTAATTTATGCACTTATTTGCATGAGAAGCATTATGAGCTTTAACTTTCAAACATGAAGTAAGTAGATGGTTGAACTCAAAACAAATCCTATAATTATGTTCATTATGCAATAATTAGGTCCAACTACAATCATTATAACTTAAAACAATTTTTCTTTGTAGATCCTTAATCAAATTAGTGTCAATGTATTTGAGCTATGGAAAATGTCAACAAATTTGTTGTTTCTAGAGTGAAGGCAACAATATTACTTACAACATTTCTAATGGCCTTAAGTGAGTTGACATTTCTATTTTTAAGAGGCTAGCTAAGCTTTCACACTGAAATTTGGATTAAACATAAGAATTCAACAAGAAGATTGAAACTTCACCATGAAGGCTTTGTAAAGAGGCCAACCCTCACCATAAACAAGAGCTCATTACAAATGACACTTGCTTTGTCATGTACATAAATAAATTCAAGGATAAATTTCTTTGGCACAAGGTTGAATGACCACAAAATCTTTCAAGGAGGACCCCTATGATTCAAAAATTCAAATCTAAAGATCTTTCAACTTCAACCCATTGGTATGGTAGTAAACCCTCTCCACCTTGATCCAAGAGGGACCAATATTTAAAACTGACACAAAAGTTGTATTGTCAATGCAAAAGGACACAAGAAAGGGATTTTTTTAGTTTGGGAGAAAACCCTCAAATAATTATACTTTCTCATGCACAACCTTGTAAAGGGTGGATCCATCAAAGTCAAATCCCACATGTCATTTTGGTGCAAATATTTATGAGAGGTCTTTCAACTTCAACCCATTGGTATGGTAGTAAACCCCTTCCACCTTGACCCAAGAGGGACCGATATTTAAAACTGACTCTAAAGTTGTATTGTCAATGCAAAAGGACACAAGGGAGGGATTTTTTTTAGTTTGGGAGAAAACCCTAAAATAATTATACTTTCTCGAGCACAACCTTGTAAAGTCTAGATCCATCAAAGCCAAAGCCCCCATGTAATTTTGGTGTAAAGATTTATGAGAGGCCAAACCATTCTCATATGGAATGAGCTTTCCATTCATTGGGAGGGAAGGGTCATCATAGAAATAATCTTGACCACATTGCATTTGTGCATGCATGATCATTAGAGGTAGAACCAGATAAAAGGAAGTGGCTAGAGAAAAACCTCCACTATGCACAAGCTCTCCACTCATTAATCAAGCACATCTTCATGCCCATTTAATACTTTAACTAAAAGCCCCCTAAATTAATCACACAAGGAACCCTGACAACTCCTACTTGGTTTTAAGTTCACTCTCGCATTTTCATCATTTGTCCATAGCATATGGATACATCACATGTCATCGCCAAAGTCACTGCCATCAGTCGCCAAAACTTGCATCGCTGATAACAATGTGAATGTGTACTACAATGAGGTGAGTTGTGGGAGGTTTGTTGGGAGGTTTGTTTCGCAGGCTGTTCTCATGGATCTTGAGCCTAGGACACAGCGTGAGATCAAGCCCTTACAGTCAAATATTCAGGCCTAAAAAATTTGTTTTTGGCCAGTTTGGAGTTGGTAACAATTGGGCCAAGGGCCATTACACCACATCGAAGGGATGAACTCATCGATTTCATGCTGGATGTCATCAAGAAAGAGGCCGAGAACTACGACTGTCTGTAAGGTAAATTAACGTTTCTTTAAGTCAATAGTCCATGTTTCCATTGCTGTTGAGGTAAATTAACGTTTCTTTATGTAAATAGTCCAGGTTTTAGTTGTTTTTGTGTATTGATTTTTTTGATTTAATAGTCTTGGGGTTTTGTGGTGCATGCAGGGTTTCAAGTATGCCATTCTCTCAGGGGTGGAACGGGGTTTGGAGTGGGCACATTGCTCATATCCAAGATCAGAGAAGAATACCCAGATAGGATGATGCTCACATTCTCTGTCTTCCCTTCTCCCAAGGTCTCAAATACAGTGGTGGAACCCTACAATGCAATGCTCTGTTCATTAGTTGGTGGAAAACACAGATGAGTGTATGGCTCTCGACAATGAGGCCCTGTATGACATTTTCTTGAGGACACTCAATATTACTTCTCCTAGTTGTAAGTAGCATTGAATATCACATTCTTTCATATTATGCTTAGGGTCTAGGGTTTATCGATGGGTTAATTGGGCTTAGGGTTTAGGGTTTATCGATGGTTTAATTGGGCTCGGGGTTTGTCAATTTCTTATCTAGGTTTTAGGGCTTATAATTTGTTTGGTTTGGCAGTTGGAGATTTGAACTATTTAATCTCCACGACCATGAGTGGAGTGACATACTGCCTGAGATTTCCTGGTCAACTGACCCAACATGCTATATGTTAATCTGTCCAATCCTTTCATTCACCGAGGTCCGAAGCAAATCCCCCTGCTACCATGACGCAATTGGGTTCGAGTTTTCTGTCGTCGATCGGTGCGACATTCAATTCCATCCCGCACCCTCTCTTCTCAAGACGAAACTCAAATGAAACCACTAATTCATCGAATCTGGCTCTGGCAGCATTTGAATCATACATGTTAGTTCACCTCGAAGGCCTAAAACAGGCAACAAAAAACACCCACAACCACCTAGACCTGGATTGGCTTCACAAGGCCCTCCTGCTCATGCTCTTCAGTCACTCCTCCGTCGCCAAAACAATACTAGAATTGGAGCTCCCTTTGGCTAAAAAAGACGAAAAATCGATCATGAGGAAGATACTCATCATGAGTACATGATGCGCCTGCTATCCACTGATATTGAAAAAAAATCTCAGTCAACACACAAAATAGAAAAATAAAATAAAAAGAGAATGAAAAGGAGAAAAAAATGAGACACCCATCTACCCAATGTGAATATAAGAACACATCATTTGTGTGAAAATGCATTGAAGCAAGTGTAGCAGAGAGAGTGTACATGGCAGGCCATCTAAAAGGGGTGGTAGATAGAGAGAGCTCTAATACAGGAGGAGAGAAATGAGCAGGAAGGTGGGGTAAATCAATGGAAGAAGCAAGTGGGTTCCTCCATGAATTATGGTCTACAGTCTCCATGATTGCCTCACATTGTTTGAAAAAGGTGAGTTTCCCCATATTTCTTTTGAATTCTTTTTCATATTGACCATTTTTCACCACTTCCCATGTCTCCATAAACATATTGCTTGCTTAGACCTTGGGAGTTATAGATCACAGGCTCAAGGATATATGCTTGCTGACTTACTGTTTACATTTCCATTTCTACTCATCTGCAGTTGCCCTTTTTTTCTCTATTTCCTTGCATTTTTTATGGTCTTGGAACTGTAATCTGCGAGTGTATGTGGAAATTTTGGATTGGATCAAATGGGGAATGGTGGTTCTAACTTCTAAGTTGCCTTAGAACACCATGTTCTCTGACTACAATTTAATTCTGTTGAAGAGCATTGCTATCATCATGGGGAGGGGTTGGTGGTTCAGTTCTCCCAAGTAAGTTTTCTGATCAGTCGAGCCTCTGTGCAAGCATATTTATTGCAATGAAAAGAACCTAGATTATCCTAATGGCGTTATGGCCAATAACCCAACTGTCCAAAATTCAGTGACAGTTGAAACTAATCTCGTTTTGTAGATTGTTAGAGCTATGCTAGGATTGGATAGTGTTGCTTTGAAAGATAGTTTAAGGTTTCATGTTTGTTATTGCAATGAAAATTCTTTGTAGTCTTCCTTTGATGGGAGGAAATAAACAACTGCCATTACCTATTTTTTGCTTTGGTTTTGTCAGTTCTTTTGGTGGGTGTCTTCAAAGTGTTTGATTTTGGGGTGTTATTACCTTGCTTCCTCATGATATGACTTTTGGGCTATGCTTCAGTAGGTCTGATTAGTTCTATAGTTGCCACAAGAAACCTCGGAGGATTGCTTGCATGGTGATGTTGGCATGAACTGATCAGCTGATTTATTAAACAAGCAGGGACTCATCATATAGTATTAGAGACCATGGGAATTTAATTTCAAGTGTTATGCTGGGGAGATATTGAATTTTGTGAGTTTTGTCAGCCTGTACATGAGCCTTTTGCAGAATAGATAAATGGAGATCCATGTAGAAGAGAGTGGTTTACTGTGGGCATGTTATAGTATAATATGTTTTTTCTTGATTATGCAGGAAGTCAAAAAGGAAGCAGTCTGTCTCAGATGTTAATATAGGGATCGACTCAATGGAGAAGAAAAGAAATTCAAAGGTTCAAGGTCAGTTGGATTTTAATGCACCTCTTATGTCAATGAGGAGAATCACTGGTTCTCCCATAGAGAATGAAATAGTAGATTATAAGGTGGATGGCACATTGAATTGGAGTGGCATGCCACTTGTATGTAGATCGGAGTTAAAATCAGAGCCTTTGAGGAACCCTGGAACAGTGCCTTTTTTGTGGGAGAAAAGATCGGGGAGGCCTAAGGATGAAGAACGTGTGAAAGCTACTCATAATTCTCCTACCCCTCGAGCGCCCAGACTTCCTCCTGGAAGATCATTGAACATTAAACAAGCACATACCAAGTCAGCAGATGTGTCAAGCAATGGAGATGCAAAAAACAATGAGCAGGGAAACAAAATATATAGCAATGGGTTTCAACAGTCAAATAGCCACCCAAATGCCGATTCAAAGATTTCTGCAAACTCTGATCATGCATTCGCTTCAAGCATAAAGGGTAAATCTAATGGTACAGTTTCAAATAGGCCTTATTTAGTCATTCCCTTCTCTCAAAATCGTGCATATGAAGATGGTTTGGACATGGAGGACTGTGATGACTTCTCGGATGCATTAGAGACACTGTCACAAACTGAAACTTGCACTGTTTCCTGCAGTGTCAGTCTGGTGAGTGGCATGGAGGATCAGGATCTTAGATCGAAAAGTCGCTTTGTTGATCCTCAAACTCACAATTTTATGATAGACCGGTTTCTTCCTGCTGCTAAAGCCATGGCTTCCAAATCATCACAGCAAACATCTAGGCGGCCTCCTGTGCATGACTTAACTTTGTCTTTGAACAAGGGAAGAGAAAACAGGGAACCTTTTCCGTTCTGATGAACGTCCATAATCGAATATTGGCTTTGGCTTGCAAAATTTGGAGATTGAATGCGATGATGACGACTAATTAATTGTGTCAAGGTTTTGATAAATGTAAGAAACAAAAATAATGATATTGATTTATGGGATTTTAATGAAGATTTCAAGCAAAATAGGGCATTGGTTTCTAGGGTTTGGGTCATTATTTTTCATTTTATCTCTTAATATCTTAATATCGTGTTGTTGTTTTGGTTGGTTTAATTTGTCTTTGTGGGTTAATATAAGGCTTTTGGTGAAAATATGCTATTTTTTTGGGTTCTGTTTTCATATTTTTTTAAAGTGTGGGTGCTATATGCTGAAAACAAGGTTTTTTTTTTTTTTTTTAATTTGTTGGGTATGTTGCCTTAAGCAGATAGCATTGTGGATAGTGTAGAATTAGGTGTGTTTTTATAGGATGTTGACCTGAACTCTGAGCAGGGTGGAATATGGGGATCCAGAATCTGTGAGTTTATGCTTTTCATGGAGGATCTATGGTCATCCCAATTAGACTGATACACTGGATAAAGTAAAGGAGAAAGTAAGAGGGGGAGAGAGAGACCTTTAGGTCTCTGTTTTCACATTTTCAATGATTATAATTCATTTGGACACTTTGTCTGCGTGGGTTCCCCAGCCGGGTTTGTTGAAACTAAATTTCAGTTTTTACAGGTGTATCTGTTGTTAGCAGTTAACATTTCAATTTAATTATATACAACTGTTGAATCTTAATATTGGTGCAACAAAACGCCGTGTTACCAGAAACCTGACCAGGGGACCCATTTCTCATTCTGCTGTCCTTGTACCTCTAAACTGAATTTTAGTTTAAACAGGTTTATTTCCTGTAATCAGTTGAAAAATTCAATTTAATTACTTCCAACTGTTGATTCTCAATATCGGTCCAGGAAAATGCTACGTCTGTTACCAAAATCCTGTCCAGGAGATCCATTTCTTGTTCTTCTCTACCCCTATTACCATGCTGAAATCACATTTGTACACGGGAGCCCATTTCTTATCACCCAAAATCCTCTAGCCCTGTTTCTTCATCTGTGTGCCCAATTCTCGTTGTGTTTGTTGTTAATAGTTTTTGGTAATGTAGGCAAAACGTAGTGTTACTGAAATTTGTTTTGACATATCGGCTAGGGAACCCACTATTTGTGATTATGCTATCCTATTGTTTTTGGGTACATTCATGTGAGATTTAAGTTTTTCTCTTTTCCTTGTAATCTTGTCTGACTTTTACTTTAAGTAATGAAGTCAGTTATTATATGACACATGATTTGATCACTTGGGAGGAATTCTTTTCTACATGCAAGAGAGTTTGTGAGAAAGTAGTTGGGGCATCTTTCCCATCTGCATTCAGCCAATTATTGTGTATTAGGAGTAGGAGGTCATGGAGGGAGAAAGTAATTCAGTTTTGTTTGTAAATGATGGTTCCTTCTTAGAAAGGTTTAAGCAACTCCAGCAGCAACAACAGAAAGAACAAGCTTATACGCAAGGCCTTACAGTGGGTGTTTCATCAGAATCTGTCAACAGCTCCAAGACTAGCTTAATTGTTAAAAAGGTTACTAGTTTCAAACCATCAGTTAAGCTTGCACCTACTCCTGCAAATGGGAAGTTTGCTTTCAGTTTGAAACAAAAGTCAAAACTTGCAGCTCCACCTATAAAGCTGGGTGGTGATGAAGATGAAAGTGAAGATGGAAAATGGGGCTTGGACAGACAGTCAAAGAGATTGGAGTTGGAGGCATCAAATACCTCCGAGGATTACCAAGATGCTCCCCAGAATGGTAACTAATTGTCGTCTCATTCCTTTTCTTCTCAACTTCTTAAGAATATTGTTAAGATGCATACTGTTATCATTCCAAGAAACTCCTTAGGGTTGTAGACTAAGGATGCTTGGTAACTTAATAAATCATGAATAATGAAAGTGTGGATCAATGGGATAATAGAGAGTAGCTAAATGGGAAGACAACTCACAATGCAATCGAATGAAACAGTGCTTTTAGGAATCAATGACCAGACAGAGTAATATCAAAAGGTATGGAGAAAAATGATCTAGATAATCAAGTACAACAGTGTGTAGGATCATACAAGCCAACAAGAATTCCTTTAGTTCAAGTTCATGAGCTTAATAAGAAGATAACAGTTCTTATAAGCTGAGCTAAACTGAAATAAAGTACAGAATGAGGAATAGATGAAGAAATCTGTCATTAACAACAAAAGAAGACTGTCTTTTTGTATTGAAAAATAAGTGTCTTAGTACAATAGCAAAAGAGTTTCCAAAATTGAACCCCCTAGTGCTCCAAATGTATTTGTCTTTATAGCCTTACAAGATGAAATCTAGATCCTTGAAAGATGGATCGGATTTACTAAAAATAGTCAAATCAAAACAGATACAACAAGTGTAGGATGAGATCCTATAAAAATGGATCTAGAATGGAAAATCAAAACAAAATAGGAAAGGTCCTATTTAATGATCTCTAAAAATAGTAGATTGCTGATGAAGTGCAGTTTTAGCCTCCCAAGGCTGTTTGATTTGGTCCTCCAAAGATAAAATTCGAATTGGATGATGTGTCATTTGATCCCTATCATTTTTCCCTTGAAAATGACCAAATCTAGTCAAAAAATTCCCTTTTGACTTTTATCTCCAAGAATGGCCTTCAGATTTTGATTTGATAATTCATAGCCAACTTATTGAAGAAGATTTCAAACCATTCAAACCCAAAAAATCTCGATCTGGGCAAAATTTTGAGTATTCTGGTCATTACAGGCTTTCACCAGTTAATTTACCCAAAAATCCTCTCAGCTGGTGAAAGGCGGAGCTTTCACCAGCTAACTAGTTATAATTCTGCCTTCTGCACTGGCGAAAGTGCAGATTTTTTCAAAATCAAATTTCTCAGTCATGGAGAGTCCGTTTTGCATGCTTGAATAGTCGATTGACATCTACAAATCCTAATATTTCCAATGGTGCTTTCAAATCTATATTTGGAGTCCGAGAAGCTAGTCAAATACTCCCTACAATATTAGGCATCATTCTTTCAAAAATGCCAGTGCATTTTTTATCGCTAACACATACCTAATTGCCTTCTCATTCCTTTTATGTTCAATTTCTTAAGAATATTGTTAAGATGCATAACTAATTGCCTTCTCATTCCTTTTCTGTTCAATTTCTTAAGAATATTGTTAGATGCATGCCACTTTGTCGCTGCACCTGTTACTTTAGAAGAATCACAAGATCAAAATTATCTTGGGTGTTTTATCATATAAAAGTGAGAAAATAATACTTCAGTCCTTATGTCTTGTAGCATAACTTCTTTATGGTAGAAACAAAAGAACAACGTCACATTGCTGACTATATGCAAACATAAATTGATCTCACAATAAACATCAATGCTAATGGAATTCTAAAAGGACCAACTTTCTCTTGGGGAGATGGCTACCTTAAAGCAATTGACAGAGTGGTATGATTAGACAATTTACTCATGGGAGGATACAGATTTTTGTTTCATCTTTGTCTGAAGGTAGAAAAATCAGGGTGTTTCACGAGAGAGTACAGATTTTTGTTTCATGTTTGTCTGAAGGTAGAGAAATCAGGTTGTTTTATTTCATTTGTTATTTTATCTGTTTAGTTGAATGTGGAATTAAAAAACTACAAAAATGATTCTACAATCCTACACCATGAACTTACCTCTTACCCATATCCGAAAGATCCTTTTAGATGAAAAGAGATCCTTTTTTAAAGTTAGTGTGTATATTTTTGCAGCTGAAGTGCTGACATTTTTTCTAGATTCTAAGACACTTTTTTCTAATAATTAATGCTTCTGGCAATTGATCAGAGCTGTTAATTGCTTGATTATGTCAAATCACTCATATAGACAATTAAACTTAAGAAGAAATGACTTTAATTTCAGATCAGTTAGGGGTAACTATTTTAAAAAAGCAGAAGGAAACATATCTCGTCCAATTTGGCATCGGTTGGATAATTCTAATTATGAATGCACGAATATAAGTGAGGTGCATTCTATAGCCCATAGTGAAGGAGATGTGTGATGTCCATGCCTAACAATGATGTGATGTTTGGCATAAGTCGACACACTATAATCTTAAAAAAAATAAAAATTAACACCGCGGTATGGATGATAAGATAAGATAATTTTATTAATGTCCAAAAAATGACCACAGAAATGGGTCAATGGGACTGCTGAGTACACATGTATTGATACGGAGTGGGAGTGTAGAGATGACTCTTAAATAAAGCAAGAAGCAGAAATTAAGAGATAAAATAAGGTACTTCCCTAATGTAAGATCTAAACAGGCTCTGATAGCTAAAACCAGATTTGGGAGATGTTAGGATATTTAGACACTTAGGAGTTAGTTAAGATCTACTTGGTCTAATATGTCGTTAGGTAAAAGTGTGTTTCTTTAGTATGCATTAGTATGCATTTGTAGTTAGGCAATCCGACGGTCACGATATGTTCTCGACATAGAGTGATCCGACAGTTCATACTCTCCTCGATCTTAATGGCCATTGATCTGTGGATTAACACCCGATTGGTCCATGATCTCTATTTAAAGAGCATAGAGGGTCATTTGCCGATGATCGATTGTGAGAAACTCTCTTGTAAAATCTCTCTGTAATCTTTTTCTTTGCATTAATAAACTGCTCCAAGTGGTCGTGTTGGCTGGGGCCGTGGATGTTTCCCCGTAGGGGTTTTACCACGTGA
>ML780298.1:164456-196882 GCA_009831015.1 Picea engelmannii | reverse complement strand
CTTAGGAGTTAGTTAAGATCTACTTGGTCTAATATGTCGTTAGGTAAAAGTGTGTTTCTTTAGTATGCATTAGTATGCATTTGTAGTTAGGCAATCCGACAGTCACGATATGTTCCTGACATAGAGTGATCCGACGGTTCATATGCTCCTCGATATTAACGGCCATTGATCTATGGCTTAACACCTGATTGGTCCATGATCTCTATTTAAAGAGCATGGAGGGTCATTTGCCGATGATCGATTGTGAGAAACTCTCTTGTAAAATCTCTCTATAACCTTTTTCTTTGCATTAATAAACTGCTCCAAGTGGTCGCGTTGGCTGGGGCCGTGGATGTTTCCCCGTAGGGGTTTTACCACGTGAAAACATCGGTGTGTTGATCTTTGATCTAGTTATGTGAGTTGTTACTGAAGGTGTTCGTCCTTTGTTGGAATACCTGTGTTGTCGAACAGGAGATGGGTCCAGAATCTGGAATACAAAGAGTGAGAGAAAATCAGACTCTGCTAGTAATCACTTTCCTAACATCTGACTCTGAATCGAGGAAGTTATGGATAGAATGTTGTCTAGAAGAGGAACTAGAAGATAATCTGGACTATACATTGTGATGCTGTCAAGATGATGTTGCCCACCGTGGAAGCCTGGGAGGCCTCTCCTGACTGCTAGTATGGGGTCTATGATGACCATGTCGTTAGGTTCATTGATAAGTGGTGATAATCCCTCGATCTTGCACTAATCTAGGGCCTGGGAGCATACTACAAATGATCTGTCTCTTGGTACCCTTGGTAGATGGGAGCACTGAGAAGGAGGTAATTCTCTGGCAGGACGCTGGTCTATAAGGCGTGACTAGAGAGCATGGGAATAGAGCTCGAGGGCCTCCAACATGTAAAGAGCCAAGCAACACTGATCGGGAATGAGATGAGATTGTGTAACATATGTGCTTTTATATGTAACAATCCTAAGTAATTAATTAATTGTCCTGATTTAATAATTGTTTAATGTCTATTAGTTAATTAAGTAATTAATTAATTGTCAAGATTTAATAATTGTTTAATGTATATTAGTTAGTTAATTAATTAATTAATTTCATGATTAAATATTTGGTTAATGAATTTGAGTTTAATAAATTTTAATTTATTTAATGGAAACTTAACGCATCGAATGAGGGAACCATTAAAGAGAATGGGGATAAGATGGATGACATTGAATGGAGGGATAAAGTGGGTGAGTCTTAATGAAAGGGAGAAAGCAGTGAATGAGAGAAGGGGAGAGGAGGATAAGAGGAGGGAAAAACATTTGAGAGAGGACTTTTGGGATTTTGGGGAGAGAGCATCATTTTGAGAGAGGAGAGGACTGTATTGCGGTTTGGGGGCTGGAGTAGCTTGTTGGAGGATGGTTCTTGTTTTTTTGGATGGTTTTGGTTTTCTTGGAGGAACTTGTTGGAGTTTGGTGGATTGAGACAAGGGGCAGCAAGGGGGCACCTATTGCTGGGAGTTTTGGGCTCGGGGGCCAGGAATCCTTATGGAATCCTAGGAGTTTTGGGCTTAGGGACTAGGAATCCTTACGAAATCTTGGAGCTAGGGAGACGGAGAGGCTCTGTTCCTAGCTGGCTAGGAGGTTAGACGGTTTTGGGCAGAGCATCAGGCAGAGTTGGAGAACAACAGTAGCATCAGTTAGAGGCTCTGTTGGAAGAGACCTTACACATGGTATCAGAGCTCTAGTTTAAAATCTGGAGCCAAGGGCCTACCTACCCACCCATCCTTTTGCCTCTTGATTGGAAGCCATGTTTGTGTCAATCAAACAACCCTGAAAACCTGCTTGAAAACCCCCCTAAAAAATTTAAAACCGTTTGGCCTATACAGGTAAAATCCTTGAAAAGGGTGATATAAACATAAATAACTAGAGGTATAAATGATATATTTAAGGAAAAATTATAAAAAATATGGCATTCGAACCCTCGGTACGGATAATCCGTACTACGGATTAGCAATCCGCCGCTTTGGTCCGCTCAGCCATCTCTCCAAGATGGCATCTTTGTATTATTCAAAGTACTACATATTTTATAATATTCATTTATAAACCATCTCTTCTTATAATAATATCTATATACTATGAAATCAAATAGTTTTATTGAAATACTACATAATACTTGAATGTTTCTTCTTTATTTAAACATAAAGAAAGCAAAAAAAATTCTATTGGTATGCTGAATTTGAAAAATAAACATACTCACATTAACAAGTTAAAGACTATGGACTCCAATTACAATTCACATCCTCCCTTACAATCAACGTATTAAAAGAAACCTTAATTCCATCCATCTTTGAGCGAACAAATGGATTTTTTTCAAGCAAACAAATGGATTTTCGATTTTGTGAGGGTATCCTCCATCTCGTATAGCATTTGAGTGGGTGACTAACATTCCATAACATTCATATATATATATTTTCGCATTAAACAAAAGCTAATGCTTACATGACCTTACCAAAATTAGTTTAATGATATATACACATTTTGGAATAGTTGAATGGTCGCAAAAGCTAAAAGTTGTAGTCGCAAAAGTCATAGAGGAAACCGTAATATATAAAGATAAATGGTCTAGTCGTAAAAGTCAGAGTAAACCTTAATATTTAAAACTTTACCAACATTAATATTTAAAACTTAATTCTGGGCTTGCATTGGACAATTTAATGTTTTCTATGTAAAACATATCATAACGTTTATAGTTTTCTATGTAAAACAAATTAGAAAGGAAATCTTAATTTATGAAAGTTCACTTTAACACCTAAGGAAATCTTAATCTATGCAAGTGGAGTGGTCTACGCGTCAAAATCTAGCCTCCTTCGACAGCTCTCCTGGGCACCAGCACAAGGTCCGTTGCCAATCTTTTCCTTCGCCCAATGCGTAGTTGCAATGGTGCCAATGTACGCTCCTGTGGTGCTTCCTCATCCATCTCCACACAACCACAACTACAGAAGTATAAGAAGCAGCAAAGACATGATGAAGCCACACATATTATTATACCAAAGCACACAACACACAAGTTAACGCAACAAACCAAGCAACAATACCACACTCCCCAAGCGAAGCTAATGCACCAAAGGCCAGTGGCCAAGACCACTTGCACACAACCATATAAGCCATTACTCAAGACCGAGCGCACACAACCACGAAGGAGAAGCCACGAGGAATCCCACAGATTGTACTCTTCACACAACACACAAAGAAACAACCCACAGGCTCGTTGCTTGTTTGCGCCTCCAAGCACCTGAGATCAAGAGCCAGGGCATCGAAAAAACTCACACCAGCTGCCACAAAGGAGTCCACAAGACAAAATAGCGCACTATGCATCAAAAAAAAAAAAAAACATACAAAGTCAAGCAGCTGCAACGCAACACAAGTCTGTCTAAACTGAGCGCCCAAGCGCTAAGCTGCAAAAAAGAAAACAAATATATATATATTGGCCTAGGGTCAACCTCCAAGTACTCAACACTGAGAGTTAAGACTTGCATCTATAACGCCAAGTTAACATAAAACACAAGCACAATGCACAAGCGCCAAGCTCCATTGCATAGCCTCGGAACTCACTTTGTCACATCACACAGGGCGAACCCATGAAGGAGCATGGTAAGTGCACAACACACAGCACCGGAGCCGAGACCAAATGCATAAGAACCCAAACAAACTCAACGAAGGCACTAGCCATAGAACCCACACAGCCAGAAGACTGTGCGTCCAAGCCCACACAACCATATGCCTCACCTCTACTGAGCAGATGAAGAAAAAAAAAAGGAGAAAAACGGAAATGAATATTTGGAGGCCCGACCGCCTTTGCAGAATAGAGAGATGCATGTAGGGTTTGGGGGTTTTTGGAACTGAGAGTGGGGGAAGAAGGGCACGTGGGCCTCATGCGAGGACCCACGATGCCCTACTTTAAAAAAAAAAAAATTCAAAATTCAATTTTTTTTTAATTAATTTTTTTTTAGTTATTGTTATATTTTATTTTAATTATATATATATTTTATTTTATTTTATTTTATTTTTTATTTTTTTGTTTTGTTTATATTTAAATTAATTTAAATTATTTAAAGCATGTTTAGAATATATAATTGTTTAATTATTTTAATTATTTAAAACATGTTTAATTATTTTAAAGCATATTTAAAATATATAATTGTTTTTATTAGTGTAAAATTTAAAATATAACTAAAATTAAAATTTGGTTAATTTAAATTTTAATTATCCCAATGGGTTGATTTTAAAATTTAAAATTTCATTTCAACTAAGGTTATTAGTGATTAATTAGCTAGTGACTAATTAATTAAACTGATTAATTAAACTAAGTAATTAAGTACATATTTAATGATTAACTATGTTCAAAATCACATTAAATAGTTTTAAACGAAAAGTTTAAGGACTTAAACCATGACCCGGGGAGAGGGGGCTTTGCGCACACTGGGAAGGTAAGTTAGAGGAATAGGCAAGTGTGGTACAGTGCTAGCGTAACTACCAGGTGATAAGGTCAGTAGTTTTCTTAGGAGAAGACATCGAGCTTAAACGCTTTAACCCTAACCTAGCCACTTCCCCTAAAGAGAGTAACGTCTGTTTACAGACAAGTTAAAAAAAAACACTTACGCCTAACCTTGTTTTCTAGTTTAAGTTGCACAAATGTGAAATGTCCTAGACTCTCCCTGACAAAATTTTGATTGATGCAGATTCAATTATACAGGATGGTTAGAACGAGAGGAAATCAAGGCAGAATGGCATCGTCGTAGGGACCGCTAACGCCGCCACCACCATCTCCTGAAGTAGCCCTTATTATATGCTCTTTAGAGGCCATTAATGATACTTTAAAGGGGCGTCAACCAAGAGGGATCGAAGTGGATCCCCAACCATCTGGAATGGGTAATCCAAAAGCGTCGAGGGATTTAGGGGGAGGGCCTCCACCCAAAGACATCACTAGAGAACTGCAGAAGATCAAACTTCCAAAGTTTGTCGGGGGTCGTGCCAGTGAACGTGCAGAGGCATGGTTGGAAGGCATGACAAGGTGTTTCTCCTTAAGAGACTATGTGTCCACATCAAAGGTGAAGATAGTGATTTTTCAGTTGAGAGACAGTGCCCTGAATTGGTGGGGCAAACATGGAGAGACAATTGCACCTTACCCCGGACACCATCTCTTGGGAACTTTTTGAGGAGAGGATCCGAAGGAAATATCTACCAACTTACTATGAGGAACAATAGGTGGGAGCATTTCATGCTCTAGTACAGGGAAACATGACCGTAGAAGAATACGAGATCAGGTTTATGGAATTGGTCAAATATGTTTCATACATGGATAATGATCAACGACAGGCAGAACGCTTTGTCTATGGGTTAAACCCTAATATAAGGGCCATGGTACAGATGTGGAAACCATCTTCAGTAGTGGAAGAAGTAGAAAATGCACATTATGTTGAGGAACACATGAACTTAAATGGAGGTATGAGGTCGACCTTTTCGCATTGTCCTGGATTCGTGGGGAAGGCCCCTAGGACATTCTCTAGGGGAGGGAGATCCAGGCCACCTCCATATGGTAATAGAGTCGCACCAAGGACATCTCCCACAGGTATTTCAATGGCAGCGAGTGCAACATCTCGTTCATCACCAACGATGCAAGCAGGTCCATGACCATCTCAGCTAGTAGGGGCAGGGGTTCCAGGGGAGGGAACTCATTTCAGAGACCATCACAAAGTAGTGCATAGGTTCCATCTCGTGTTATATGTTGGGGATGTGGAGGACCCCATTACCAACGTGACTACCCAGAGTTACAATCAGTATTTGTCCATAGAGAAGGAAAGGCCCCGATGGGAAGAGCAAGTGGCAGCCACTAGATTTATGCAGTAGTTAATAATCACCAGGCAGAACATCAATCCATGGTGGTGGAGTCGTCAGGTACACTAAATCATATCAATGTTAAAATTTTATTTGATTATGGTGCTACATATAGTTTCATTTCACCATCTACATTAGAAAAGAGTGGGTTGGTAGCCTACAAAAATGACAACTTTAAACAAGTCGAGATGGCTTCGGGGGAAAAACAAGCGGTAGGACCTAGCGTTGATAATTTCCTAGTAGACTTGGGAGTGTGTACTACCAGGTTGAAGGTATACGTCACTGCTCTCAAGACGTATGACCTAATCATTGAAATGGATTGGTTAGAAGCTCATCGAGCTATGGTAGACTATTTTGCAAAAAGGGTGTTTTGTGTTGACGATGAAGGAAGGCCAATAGATATCCATGATGTACGGAGAAAGGTGTCTCTATGCTTTATCTCAACTATGAAGCTTAAACGGTGCATGAGGCAAGGGTGTCGACTTTATGTAGTCGAAGAAGTGAGTGAAAGGAAAGGACCCTCCTTGGATCAGTACCTAGTATTTCCAGAGTTTAAAGATGTTTTTCTGAGCCAGTTGCCAGGGTTACCTCCTGAGAGGGAGCTTGATTTTACTATTGAGCTAAAACCTGGTGCAGAACCAATTTCCAAGATCTGTATAGGATGACAGGGCCAGAACTTTGTGAGTTGCAGATGCAGTTGAAAGAGTTATTCGACTTAGGGATAATAAGGCCTAGTGTCTCACCTTGGGGTGCACCAGTAATTTTTGTGAAGAAGAAGGATGGTTCCTTATGATTGTGTATAGATTACAGGGACTTGAACCATGCTATAGTGAAAAATAGGTACCCAATGCCACGAATAGATGACCTCTTTGATCAGATTAAAGGAGTAGCGGTATTCTCAAAAAATGATTTGTGATCAGGGTATCACCAGTTAAGGATTAAGGAAGGCGATATTCCTAAAACTGCCTTTCGAACTCGGTTTGGGCATTACGAGTTCATTGTATTACCTTTTGGATTGACCAATGCACCCGCAATATTCATGAGCCTCATGAATGGTGTATTATGGAAGTACTTAGACCGCTTTGTACAAGTCTTTCTAGATGATATCCTTGTCTATTCCAAGAACGAAAGAGAACATGAGGAACACTTGCGAGTGGTGTTGTCTTTCCTTAGAGAGAACAAATTGTATGGGAATTTGTCGAAGTTTTCCTTCTTCCAGAAATAAATTCACTATTTAGGTCATATCATTTCTGGGGAAGGAATCTCCATGGACCCAAAAAAGGTAAAGGCCATTATGGAATGGCCAGTTCTGAAAAATGCTCATGAGGTAAGAAGCTTCATGGGGCTAGCAGGTTATTATCGGAGATTTGTGGAAGGATTCTCTAAACTAGCGAAACCCATCACCACTTTGTACGCAAGGGGGTCAGGTATGAATGGACAAAAGAATGTGATAGTGCATTCGTCGAGCTTAAAAGGTTACTAACTAGTGCGCCAATTCTACGAGTGTCGGATATGGAAAATGACTTCACAGTCTGCACAGATGCCTCAAAGAAAGGGTTGGGGGCCATGCTAATGCAGGATGGAGGAGTGATAGCTTATGCGTCAAGGAATTTGAAGAAACATGAGGAACTTTACGCTACTCATGATTTAGAGTTGGCGGTTGTAATGCTAGCTCTGAAACTTTGGAGGCACTATCTAGTAGGGTGAAACTTTGAGCTCAAAACAGACCATCAAAGTTTAAAACATCTCTTCACTCAAAGGGATCTGAATACTAGGCAAAGGCGATGGAGTGAGTTTATGAGTGAGTACGATTTTGGTACTTCATATATCAAGGGAAAAGAGAATGTGGTTGTGGATGCCTTGAGTAGGAGGCCACATGTCTTCTCCTTGGTACCCTTAAAAGTCAATCTAAGGGAACACGTGTTGATGCAACTCCATGGAGATAGTTGGTATTTAAAGGTTACCTCAAACCTCCAGAGTGGGAGGCAAGTAGATCCAAATTATGAAGGATATAGTTTGGAAGCAGAATGCCTATTAAGATATCGAGGAAGGATGTACATCCCCGAAAGTGGGGATATTCGAAGCATCATATTGAAGGAATCCCATAGAGCACTTTATTGTGCACATCCGGGTGTGAAGAAAATGTATGCAGACATGAATAAGCTATTCTTTTGGATAGGCATGAAGTGCGATGTAGTCCATTTCGTCGCCAAGTGCCTAAAGTGTCAACAAGTGAAAGCTGACCACCATCCCCTGGCAGGCCTCCTACAGCCACATGATGTTCCTATGTCCAAGTGGGAAGTCATTTCCATGGATTTTGTTGTGGGGTTGTCATTCACATCTCATAGACACAATTCCATTCTTGTGATAGTTGATAAGTTAACCAAGAGTGCTCATTTTATTCTGGTTAGAGACACTTACGATGTCACCGATGTGGCACGTGTGTTTGTAAGTGAGGTCATCCGTTTGCATGGGATATCTAAGAATATCATTTCAGATAGGGACTCCAGATTCACTTCTAGGTTTTGGACAAGTTTGTAGTCAGTGTTGGGGACTCAGTTGAAATCAAGCACAACTTATCATCCTGAAACAGATGGGAAAACTGAGAGAGTAAATCAAGTCATGGAAGACATTCTTAGGATGTATTTCATGGATAATCAAACCCATTGGGAGAAGTACCTACCTTTGGTGGAGTTCTCCTACAATAACAGTTTTCATAGCTCCATCAGAATGCCACCCTATGAAGCTCTATATGGAAGGCCATGCAGAACACCATTGAGTTGGGAAAGATTATAAGACCAAGTAACAGTTGGGGCAAAATTGATTCAAGAGATGGAGGAACAGGTGATTCAGATTAGGCAGAGAGTAAAGGAGGCACATGATAGACATAAAAGTTATGCGGATGCACACAAGACTGATCAAAGTTATGAAGTGGGAGTTCAGGTTTTCATTCGTATCGGGCCTAATAAGAGTACCATTCGGTTCGGGAAGGGGACAAAGTTGTCACCTCGATTTATAATACCATTCATAATCCAAGAGAAAATTGGACCTGTTGCCTATCGTCTCGTACTGCCACCCCACTTGCATAAAACTCATAATGTTTTTCATGTATCTATTCTACATCATTATGTTGCTGATGAATCACATAAACTAAATTGGAAGGAATTGTAGGTATCGGACGTAGGAACCCTCACGGTAGAACCATTATGCATATTGGACCATAGAGTCTGACAGCTCAGGAACCATCTGGTAGACCAAGTTAAGGTCCAGTGGGACAAGTATAGTCCAGGATCTGCTAATTGGGAGGATCCTGAGACATTATGATGGGATTATCCCTCACTTTTTTTGACCACCTTGAGAATATGTTTCTCGAAGGTTGGGTGTATGTAACACCACCTTTTGACTTAGACAACTAGGATTACCTGAGGCCTAAACACCTTTATTTTCTATTCACAGTGAAACTATTAAATGATACACTTGAACTTTTAAGACGTATGAACCTGTATGAATGTTTAAATGTATTTGAATAATGATGGATATGATGCAATATATTGTGAGAATGTAAATTTTATGAATGTTTAAATGTTATTGATGATGATGGATATGATGTGATCTACTATGTGAATGTAAATTCTATGAATGTTTAAATGTTATTGATGACGATGGATATGATGCGATATATTGTGTGAATGCGAATCCTATGAAGGTTTAAATGCTATTTGAATAATGTTGGATATGATGCAATCTATTATGTAAATGATAATTCTATGAATGGGTAACGTTAATTGAATTATGGGATATTATGAGATCTATTTCTAACTTGAAAAATTTGATGTTAAAGTTGTTGGTACGCAGATACCTAATTGAAATTATGGTTGTATGCAATTGCATGATGATAATGCATAGATATGTATGAGTTTGTGTTACAGACTAATCTGTAGGTCAATGGGCTATGAAATAGCCAAGGGATAATAGTAATGAAAGTGGATGTCATGACCACCGACCGAGAAACAATATGGTATGAATCTTTGTATGTGAAATTATATTGGTTTGAATGCATTGTTATGATATGTGGACCAATGCAAGATTTCAGGTGGTGAGACTGCCTAAAACCGAATAAACAATGACAAAACTCCCAACAACACGGTGCCACTATATATTCCATTGTAGGGTGTGGACCCTAGTCCTATTAGGAGGGGTGGAGGCATTTCCCACCATGTATCCTCCAAAACCTAGAGTCATGGGAGGGCGGTGTTAGCTCGCACTACCCTAGACGTGTGATGATGACTGTCAGTTGCCTGCTAGGGAAGCTTGGTCAAGATAGTGAAACTTCCTCTTACAGGTTCTATTTGGAGTTAGGCCAATATAGTTGACACTCCAAGATAGTCCAGTAAAGGAAGGATAGGAATGGAAGATGAAAGTAAGTTAGGGAGGAAGGATGAGTAGAAATAGTTGAGAGTGTATGGAAATTTGCCTTATGGTGGAATTTATTGTTTTTCCTTCTGAAAAGAAAATGTGTGTATATATGAATATTCATAATTACTTAACTAAAATACAATTATCTAAATAACATTGTTGAGATAGATAATTGTAATTAAGGGATTTCGCCAAACATTTGATTGGGTTATTATCTTTTATAAAATGAATAGTTTTGTTGAATGGATTGGATGCATACATAAATTACTATAGAAGTGATAGTTATTGTTATTAGTACATGCACAAGACTTGTATGTACTAGCTACACATGCATTTCTTGCACATGTACACTAGTATGTATGAGTTTTCTTGCCTTACTTACTGATAAAGTTGGTTATTGGATATGAATGTGTGAACCTTGTGTCTTTTCCCATGTATCTTAAAATACTTTAACTTCGGGACGAAGTTTCCTGAAGGGTGGGTGTATGTAACAAACCTATGTAATTAACTAAATGTCCCGATTTAATAATTGTTTAATGTATATTAGTTAATTAAGTAATTAATTAATTGTCATGATTTAATAATTGTTTAATGTATATTAGTTAATTAGTTAATTAATTAATTGACCCGATTTAATAATTGTTTAATGTATATTAGTTAATTAATTAATTTCATGATTAAATATTTGGTTAATGAATTTGAGTTTAATAAATTTTAATTTATTTAATGGAAACTTAACGTATCGAATGGGGGAACCATTAAAGAGAAAGGGGATAAGATGGATGGCATTGAATGAAGGGATAAGGTGGGTGAGTATTAATGAAAGGGAGAAGGCAGTGAATGAGAGAAGGTGGAAGGAGGATAAGAGGAGGGAAAAACATTCGAAAGAGGACTTTTGTGATTTTGGGGAGAGAGCATCATTTTGAGAGAGGAGAGGACTGTATTGTTGTTTGGGGGTTGGAGTAGCTTGCTGGAGGATGATTCTATTTTTTGTTGGAGGAACTTGGTGGAGTTTGGTGGACTGAGACAGGGGGCACATGTTGCTAGGATTTTTGGGTTCGGGGGGCAGGAATCCTTACGGAATCCTAGAGCTAGGGAGCTAGAGAGGATTTGTTCCTAGCTGGCTGGGAGGTTAGACGGTTTTGGGTAGAGCATCAGGCAGAGTTGGAGAACAACAATAGAATCAGTTAGAGGCTTTGTTGGAAGAGACCTTACATTATATCAAAATATAAAATAAAGTAAAATCTGCAATGTAAAAAAATTAAGAAGAGAACACCAAACATTAATTAATATAAACACACATACACAGAAATATGGCATTTCTAAGCCAAGATATATCAGTTTTGGCAGTAGCATGTGGGTCTCTGGGATAGATCACTTGAAATGCAACATGTGCATATAGGCATATTCTGAAATGTGTTGGTGCATATCTCTATGTTTTTGCTCTGGAACATAGTCAAAATATATGGCTATTTTCAAGAAAAATCTTAAAATGAACAGTTGTTGGTAAACCATTGATTTTTAAAAAATGTGAGTGAATTTCTCGTGTCAGCCAGCATTCTAACTTTTTCTTACCTCTGAATCCATGTTGGACCTGCAATTTTAGGTAGTTCCACAACCTTGTTAGTCTCAGTGAAGGTCAATAGGATCCATTACCTGACAAGATAGATGTCATTCTAACTTTTTCTTACCTCTGAATCCATGCCAACCCTACATTTCTAGGTAGTTCCACAACCTTGTTAGGCTCGGTGAAAGTCATCAGGATCCATTTCCTAAAAGGATAGACATGTGTAACATCAAATTTGAATCTGTACCCTTATCTTGATCCATGAATCCTGACATAAATTGCATTTAGATTCTGGTCTTCATATTATATAAAAAAGTTGAATACACGTGTGTAAGGTTTCATAAGGTCTCATAAACTCATTTCTTATCTCAACTTCATCTTTATTCCCTTTGTGTCACAAGGTCTCATAAACTCATTTCTTATCTCAACTTCATCTTTATTTCCTTTGTGTCATAAGGTCTCATAAACTTATTTCTTATCTCAACTTCATCTTTATTCCCTTTACTCCTATTTTTGTAACACGTATTGTATTTTTTCAAACTCCATACCATTGCCTTCTTTTTTAGGTTTTCAAATCTTGTGACTATACTCTAGAATTCTATCTCCTAAAACATTATAGGATCCACTAAAATTGGAGAGCCCGAAAAAAAGGATTCTAGAAATGGTACGGTCTCAAATGGATGGGAGGCATTGACAATTATAAACAATACTTTTGGATAAAGCACTATTGTTTCCTATCATTGTAATGTGACAGGCTAGGCAACAACCAAATACTTAATAAAGTTTATTCCATCAAAGTATCTCCAAGGATTTTCAGCTTTACAAAATTTTAAGGTATTTGGTCTAAAGCAATAAATGGCTTATGCATGCAAATTGTATATTAGCAAAAATGGCCAACGTATGGAAATTGTATATTAGTAAAAATGAAAGTTAATATGCATTTAACCTTAAGTTTCAGTACAATATAAGACTTTCTTCCAAGGGAAAATCATTTCAATAACGAAGCAAAAGTTCTTGTGGCATTCAAACTCCTAGGGAGACCTCCCTAAATATTCTCATTCTTGGAGAACATATCTTCCTCCTAGCACTTAGAAACAATTCTCACTCTTCCTCATCTCACATCAATAGGACCCTCTAGAGAACAACCCTTGTTCTTTAAAAATTCAAGTGAAAATTTTTCATGTCAAGTTTTATAGAGAAGCAGATGTAATGGCCAATCTAGGGGTGACCCTGGGAGAAGGCGTGATTATCCTTTGAAAAACTAGACAAATCCCATGATTATTTCACTTCTTGCAAATGACACTCCAAACATTCATCAAAGAAAACATTTTTCAATTCAAGCCTCATCCAAATAGGGAGGCAGATATGTCATGGCCAATCTATGGGTGACCCTAGGAGAAGGCACGATCATTCTTTAGAAATATGAAGGATTAGAAATGATCACCAAGCACATCCCATGGTTATTGCACTTGTTGCAAATGGCACTCCTAAATTGGTACGATATGTTATGAGGTGGGATTGGTATACGGAGGATCCCCATCACCCTCCATGAACCTTAATGTTGCATGCATAATCCTTGTTGCCGAAGGTTTCCACCTTCCTCCCTCCCCCATGTGACTCCCACCTCCTTGACACCATCCCCCACAACCCCTTCCTTATTTTGTGTAGAACCTTGTCGATCCTCCCTCGTGACTCGACCTTCTCCCTCCTTTTTGTTTCTGCAAATCCCTTCCCCTCCAGACACTTGTCTATCACCCAAAATATTGTCAACCCAATCCATATCCCCTCCCACACACTCTCTTCTCCAATGACCATGGCTAGGTGTTAGTGCTATTATTGTGCATCAACAAGGGAGGTCTAGGTCCTAAATGGAACCTTGGCTCCAGTAAATGTGATTTGATCATAGTTTTAAAAATTGGAACTGGCATTGGAACCGATCGAGGGTCCAAATTGAACCAGAACCAGAACTGGTAATGAACCAGTCGAACCAGTTTCAATGAACCGACTTTTTAAAACATACATAAAATATTTAAATTTTAACGAAAAAAATTATATTTTTAAGATTTTAAATCATGTTTCCAAAGCATTATAGACAATTAGAGACAACATATCCAAAGTATGCTCATGGATATATCAAAATGACACCAAGTGAAATACATATTTAGAGATTGTAACATAAATACATAATCAAGGAGGCTCTAAATTGCCTCGACATTCTAGACCACAACAACAAAAAACATACTAGCAAGAGTGAAGACTACAAGTCACTATCTCATTGATCAACATGATCAACGATCAATCATCACTACTACTAGAAGTAGAAATGGCATAAGCTTCCTCACCCTCGACATCATCATCTGTCTCTGACTCAGACTCAAACTCGGCCTCAGACTCATCACCATCAAGGACATCTCAGTGACTACAGGCTCTCAAGTTGCACTAGTTGTAGTAGTATGAGCATGACCACGACGAGGCACATGAGGTATACGGTTATGCCTACTTGCAGTTCCACTAGAGCCTGCCATGTCTGTCTCTGGAATCAGACCACGGGGCCCTAATAGTGGATTTTCACCCATCTAAATATGCCCTACCCCATCCACCTCCAAATCATAGTCAACATCAAACTCTAGTGGGTGAGTCTCCACTACCCAATCTGAAGTTGGATCAACATCATCTAACACAATGGGATTTGAATCAGATATTTTGTTCAACAATTGGTTGCACCTTAGTTGGAGGTTGTACTGCATGAGGACTAGATCATTTAACCATTTTTGTTCTAATCAGTTTCTCTTCTTCGTGTAAATCCTCTCAAAGACAAACCAATTGAGCTCACACTTGGAAGCATTGCAAGTTTGACTCAGCACTCTAATTTTCAAACTTTTGCAATTGAGGACATTGGCTGGCAATTGACTCCCACCAATTTTCTACAAAAGACATAGTTAGTCGATTTAGTTCCTTGAAGTAATAAATTATAAAGTATATAAAATTTAAAGTTTTAAATTTAAACACTTGAACAAACTTTGGAATTGTTACCTAGCTCATCCACATCCCTTGCAATATTTGCTAGGTTCTTGTCGAAGGTACTTGTGACTCTAGTGAAATAAGTGATCTGTCGGTGTATCTCCAACTGCTCACTCTCATAAGGGACCATGCACTCAAGGCACTCATAGAAGCCATCTCTAACCGCCCCAGTCAAATATTCTCCAAGCTATGCTCTGTAATGATACCTTGGGTTCATGAAATACCCAACTGCATGTATAGGGTGATGGAGTTGATTGTTCCATATACGATCAATGATCTCCCAAATATGCTCATACTTGGTCACTCTATCCTTGTATGTTGCCCTTATTTGCTCCTTTGCCTGATCCATAGCCTAATAAATGTAACCCATGGCCAATTTTTCCCCATCCACTAGCTGCAACACCTTAACAATTGGTTGTAGATGTACTTTGTGATGATTTTGGCATGCTCTATAGTGTTTTTGATCCATTATTTTTTGCCAATTTCCTCAAGCATGAGTTTATGCAATGTGCAACACATGAGATCCAAAATATAGTTTTTTGTTTCTCCTCTAACATCTTCCTAGCAAGAACACAATTAGAGGCATTATTTGTGATGACCTGAACAACATTGGCCACCCCCACCTCCATAACAACCTCATATAAGAGCTCAAACAATAAGTTTTCATCTTTGTCCCTCTTAGATGCATCAACTGATCTCAAAAACATGGTTCCTTGTGGGCAAGGGACAAGGAAATTTGTGATAGTACGGTTCCTTCCATCACTCCATCCATCTGACATGATGGTACATCCTGTTTTGGCCCATGATACTTTGAATTATGTCAAGTATTATTCAATGGATGCAACCTCTTTGTGCAAAAGAGATCCCCTCAAATCATGCATACGAGGGCCTTTCAAGCCCCTACCACAAGCAATAATGGCATCCCACATAGGTTGGTAATATGGTGAGCAGGCAACATTGAAGGGGATATCAGCATGATACCACCATCTAGCTATGTACTCATAAGAATATCTATATATTGTTTCTTCCAATGGTCATCTAAGGTGGGCTGAAATTGAGTGGGTTGAATTTGGGAAACATTGGCATTGTTAGAGCTAGAAGTGGGGGGAGGTGTGAAATACCTTTGGATGGTATTCCTCTTTTTACTTTTAGGTGGATGCATGGTATTTTCACTTTCAAGGGGAGGAGGAACATAATGAAAGGGGCCTCTATTTCTAGCACTGGTAGAATGAATCGATGAAGATTCCTCATAATCAAAAGTGGGGTTGGCTGCCCTCATTTGTGCTACAACCCTATTCTTCCCTATTTCAGCCTGTATAGCTTTTTCCCTAGCCTTTTCAAATTTATTCTTGGTAGTCATTAAGTAAATTTTGCATCTATTCTATAATAGGCCCAATAACATCCACTGGTGCCTTACATGATTTAACTTGGCCTCTAACACCAACAATGAACTTCCTCATTACTGGGTTTCCCCAACAAAGCTTCTTACCTCATGCACATTCCTTTGTGTAGGCCATATATTCCTTGCCCTAAGTCCTTGCAATCTTAATTGAGGGAAACCCCCTTCAGTCAGAGGAAAGATGGCTTGAAGTGAAAGAGGGTTGGTGAGGTGACAAGGGCCTTCCCTCTAAGTTACACATGATTGCACTTGAGATTTCAGACTTTAGCTCAACAATTGTGAGTTCATGTGATAACACACCCGAGACATATCCTAGTGATCCTAAACCTCATTAGACAAGATCGCCTTTACCATTGGAAGTTAGTCCTCCTTCTCAACCAACCTTGCCTATGATCGATGATATAGATTTAAATATTTATATGGTTAGTATCTTAGCAAAGGTTAATGTACATGTCTCTCTCAATATTGATATTGTATTTTTTTTTAAATAGCTACAACATAGTCCCTATTGCGACGTCTAGAGTGTCACTCCCATAGCAACCATGTCGGAGTTGATACCTCTTAACGTCGCTCTTGCCACCTCCAAGATATCACTCTTTCCACCTCAAAGACGTCTCTCTTTCCACCTCCAGGACGTCGGTCTTGCCACCTCCAAGACGTCTCTCTTGCCACCTCCAAGACATCACTCTTGCCACCTCCAAGTCGTCTCTCTTTCCACCTCCAAGACGTCGTTCTTTCCACATCCAAGACGTCACTCTTGCCACCTCCAAGACGTCACAATAAAGACGAAATCTATGCTGTCGAAAAATCGACATTATGTGAAACGACGTTTAAGGGGTCTGTTGTTTGTTGTTCTCTTGACAATATAAAGTGGCAATTGCATTGAACGCACCGTTGGAATTTGACCCAAATGTATTAGTGGTTTCTGTGAAGGTTTTTAGTGTTACAAAATATGGAATTTTTTTCAAAAAACTCTCCATTACAATCTCCTCTATTGGTTTTGTAGGTTGTAGCGGGTGTTCCATACAACGAAAAAAAATTGTGGGTGGAGGTTGTAGTGGATGTTTTTTTCTCCATGTTGTTCTTGTCAAAAAACATTGGTGCGGTATTGAAAAAAATGCACTAGCATGTTAGTATACTAAAATGCATCGATACATTAATTTAATAAAAATACCATGGATCTCAATATAATAAGAAAATTCCCCAATGTGTTTATAACTATTGCGCACCAGTTCATCCTTTTTTTGTGTATGCAGAGCACCAATGCTCTTATAACTTCTACTCATCGGTTCTTCCTTGTTTTCATTTGAAGCACTGATGTATTTTAGGATTTTTTCTCCCTAGTGTGTTTAAGATATCATTAGCACTACTTCGACCAACTTTTCGTGAGACTCAATGCATTTAATATAGCATGTGCCTCGATGCTTGTCTAATTAGTATGTATCGGTCTCTTTTTTACCATGTGCACTAAAGGGTAGTGATATTTTGAATATTTGAGGTGAAATTTCAACGTCATTATTTTTAGTATGCATTGGTGGGTATATTATAGTAAAATAATTGGTGCATAAATAATATTTAGAATCTCGGTGTGTATAATAAAGATAACGCACCTATGCATAAATTAATTTTAGTGCCCCAATGTATATTCCAAACATGAGCATTGCACAATTTTGAAATGATAAATATTATTGTATGTTATATCATTTATCAAATGATGCATTTTCTTAGTTATATGTACTAGTGCATTATTATAATTCATATGTACCAATTCATATGACTCGTCAAACCACATTGATGTCTATTTTATAACACGCACCATCTAGTGGATTCAAAAGAATACAATGCATTGATATGTATATATTTTAATTCATTTTTTTTTACAAACTTTCATTGAATTAATCATTTCAAAATAAATATTTTTTTTATAATAATATTGTTTTATATCTTTTTTGATGCATTTCGATATAATGATTGCATTAATGTGTTATCCAACTAATTAAACCTATTTTTTTTTAATAATGTAAATCATCCACATATTAATTATTCTGGAACAAAACATTTACAACATTCGACAAGGACATGAAATAATAAACCCATTTCATTATATATGAATAAGAGATCCATTTTTATACAAACAGGGACAACGTAAAGGTCAAGTACAATAATAAAATTACGAGTTCGACGTTCAGAGTTTCTCTCTCTTTAACACCTTTTATCTCCCAGAGCAGGTCCAATGGTTAGGGGAGATCCTGAATAACCTCAGATATATGGCTCGTGTTATTTCATGAACGAGAAGTGGATCGGGGTTTAACAAGGGGATTAATTGCACGATAATGGGTAAATCCCCGCCAACTGTCGGTCCACTGTCAAGATACCAATTCGACATATTGTCTTCAATGCATTTAGTACACTGCAATGTTCATTCACCCTAGAGATTTGGAGTCTCGATTGACTTAGCTCCTTTTTGAGTGTAGCAGAGGGTTCCAAGGTCCTGGTCCTATGGAAATTTCTCAAGCTCCAAAAGCTACACTTCTAAATGTTCATTGAAATTTGGCTAAGGCCCTGGGCATGATCCCATGGTCACTTGGATGATTGGTTTGAAGGAAGCACCCTTCATCTATAGAGCTCAAATTCCACAACAGGAAAGGTAATTCAAGGAAATCAACAAGATTGAGGTAGTCTCGTATAGTATATCCCAACTCCATGTCTGTAGATTTGGTACTTGATAAATACCTTGAGAATTTTACCAACCAACACATGGGCCACAATATTATGTCCCCAAATCTAGTTAAAGATCCCACTGCTAGCAGTTCTCCTTTCACTTGAAACCATCATTGCATCATATTACACATTTACCTTTGTTTATATACCTCTATTCCTCATGTACACAAAAAAAATAGATAGGGGTTTAATTTCTTTGTCCTAGAGTATTACAAGGTAATTTTATTCAACTATGCAAGGCATGTGATAAACTTGCCATCCTACCAACACCCAAAAGAAGAGTTTACAGTTGAAAACAAGCATTCAATCATTCATTTCATTTCAAGTATATAGGGTATATGAAATACTTATCTATTACAAGTTGCATCCAACAACCGACTGTGGGTGTTCACCTTTCCACCCAACACTAGGATCATAGGAATTCACTCATAACACTCTAGACACCCCTTTGCCAAGCCATGATATCACTAAGGAAAATTATTTGTGTTCCTCAGGTCTTCTATAAATTCTATGAGATCCTCTCTTTGTCACAACCTTTGTGAGGTTTATCATATGCTTCCTCATCATCAATATCACGACATTCATCTCTAAGAAATCCTCCTTCTATCACAGCCTCTACGATATTTTTCAGATGGTTCCTCAACATCAATCTCACAACCTTCTTTCTCGAGATAAGGATGGATCTATGGTTTATTAAACAAACAACAAACAATTCCTTTGTATTCAAAACTCCAGTTATCTTGCAATAATATAATTCTCCCTTCTTCCCTAATGATCTCAAGGCCTCCACGAGGTTTATCAAGATGCCTTTCTAGTTGGATTTCATTTATGCAAGAGAATCCCTTCACAACTTCACTACGTCTCAACACCCTCTCCTTCAATAGCAGGTTTATTTCCAGCCAACACCAAGTGAGTGACCCTCTTTTTCTCCAGTCTGAGCTTCGGGTCTTCTATGCTCCAGTTCATAACTCTTTGATGAGTTCTATAATATTTATATTGCACACACTAGTGCATTACTTTCAGTGTTTCTCTTCCTCAGAGACCAAATTCCTCCTCTGGTTCTCTCCTGTAACCAATAGAACTTAATCTTCCACTTATTCTTCTGAGATGGAGAGCCTCACGCTCTTTTCTTCTTTCTGAATGGTCCTCCAAGAAAAACCATTTTTCTCTCTGTATCCCCTTCTTTCTCAGGTGTTTTTCTCCCCCCCCGAGGAAGGTTTTGGACCTGCCCTATTCTTTTTGCTACAAGGAAATCAGGTCAAACTATATGTGTAGGATGACTGCACTCTTTTTCACTTCAGGCTGACAGTTTTATGTCTTCTCATACAATCCCTCCATGCTTCCATTCATTGGGGTAGCTAGTGGTTCAACCACCAGTCTTTTCTCATTAATTGATTTTTATTGGAATCAGGATTAGGCTCATTATTTTAGCAAGGATAATTGGGTCATTTTGACATAATGAACCCTCTCTACATTTTCCTCACTCTTTATTGTAGTGATATCATGGCCAATACTTCAAGGCTTCACCCCCATAGCCAGTTGTTAGAAATCTAAACAATAATACATTTACATTGTTCACATGTCATAGCATGGTAATCATAGGTAATTATTAATTGTAATTTGGGGAAACAGAGGCAGTACAACCCCCTCCCCCTTCAAAGGTAAACCATCCTCGATGTTCTTTCTCAGTAACAGCTTTCATGACTTTGTCATTCAACTGCTTTAGAAATATTCCTCTTTCTTAGTTAGGTCCTTTCTAGACCCTTGGAATTTTTCACCTACCTTCAATAATTTTGGACAACAATCATATAATCACAAGAAAACATCTTATTGTTGTGAAAAATTCAAGTGGAAAAGTTTGATAATCTAGCACAATACTTATCTTTGTGGTCCATGGATTTGCATCCATATAATTGTCTTGTTATCTTGGCTCACTTTTTTCCCTTGACATACCCATTGTTTTCATGATCCCAATTAATGGTTTACAATAATTATCAAAGTCTCCTCTTCCTTGCGGTGACACACCCTCCACACCCAAGCTTAGGCATCACCTTCTCTTCTATAAAGTCCCTCGAGTGATCCATCTTTCCTTGCCAAGGATTTCTCGCACAAGAAGAGTTCTAGAGACTTCATTGAGCCTTATAGTTGAGGAGTCCCTTTGAATTTCTCTGTCAAGGCATCCCTCCAACTTGTGTTACCACAACACAACATATTCTAGGATGATCATGGCTTACCACAAGGTTCTCATGTCTCAAAAATAGCCTTTATCATGCTTTCCATCTTTGAAATCCTTAATCTGTCCTCCCTAGACAGATCTTTTCATCTCACCTGTATCACAAGTATACATAAATTATGAGATATCATCATCAATTCCAATTTATAATTTCTTCCAAATCCGTCACCCAAATATTTCCAAATTCCACATTTTTATTTTTCATATTTGTTCCACAAAGGAACCAGATTCATGAGTATGGCCTTTTTCTTCCCATAACAGTCTAGCTCAACTAGAAATTGGTCTTCCTTATTGCTTACAACACTGCCATATCCAAGACCCTTTCTTCCTGCAATTTCAACATTCTGCAACCAAACAAATTGTTATTTTTCATGCACACTATATTTTCATTGCACGCTTGCAATGGCTCACAATCAACTTCGAAAATGTGCATACTAAAAATCAAATTCATTTGCTAAAAAAGGAAACGTGATTCCTTGCAGTTTGGCTCAGAAGGAAATTTGTCTTCCTTATGGGATTACAACACCACCATATCCATGACCCTTTTCTTCTCGCAATTTCAACATTCCTCGGCCAAACAAATTGTTATATTTCATGAACTTTATATTTTCAAAACTATGCATACTAACAGTCCAAGTTATTTTGATCTATTCAAGGGTACAAGGAAAAATGAAATTTCATTATTTATGTATGCATTCTTTAAACATACTAAATTTTCCAATTGCAATTCAAATATCAAATGACTTTAATCAATGTGCCAATATTCAGGGCCACATTCATACCCAATTCACCCTTTCATTGATTTCAAGTTTTCCATACTTTATGACAAACACTTTTTCATGGTGTGTTGGAGCTTAAAAGACCTCTTCACTATATGACTTATTCATTCTCATTCATTATTGCAGTAGGAATGTGCTTCCTTTCCCAAGGCAACAAGACATCTTATCAAGCTTATTTTTCATGCCTTAAACCATTTTTGGTTAACAACCGTTTTTATCAAGGGAATCATTTTCTAGATTCCCTCTCACTACTACTTGAGCATATCAAGACATACCTTATATGGATACCATCCACCTCTGGATGTCAACCTGACCCATTTTTCATCTAGAAGTGCCCCAACACTTCCTTTACCACATTCATGATCAACCTTTCATTAACCATTTTACCTCATTTATCATGAATTTTAATGTCTAATAACATTTGGACTTACTCTACACAGTTAATCTCAAAAATAATATCTAATATGTTGCACCGGCGAAGCCCCTCTATGCTTAAACATTTGGACTATTTCCTTAAATCCGAAATACGATTTTGATGTATGTTACTTACTAAGTATTTTAATATAGAATTCCAAAGCATGTTTAGATCATAATTATTCTTGGGCATAAATTCCATCTCCTTCTTTTTTTAAACTTTTGTAGAGGTTCTAGTTGTTTCTTCTATCCTCATAAAAAAACAGAAGATATGTTGTACATATAGATCAACCCCAACCATTACACCAAAAATGATTCCTTCTATTCATAAATAGCTAGGGATGGAGGTCACTCTCCTCCTCCCACAGGAATTATGGAAGATCATTTTTCTATCAACCAAGCAAGGGAGGATGTTGTGATTTCTCACTGAATCACCCATATTTCTACATCTCTGTTTATAAACTTGATTAGAAAAATGTTGCCCAACAATTCCTGTACCCAGAAACAGATTCGTTTCTCAGTTCCCTTCAAAACCAGTGAGTTTCACATGTTCTCCCATTCCTCTTTCTTCCTCAGCATCATGAAACCCATTTCTCTTGCCTCCTCAACATCATAAACATTTTACTTATGCTGCAATAGTTAGATCATCATTAACCATATGATCCATGACATCACCATATTTTACATCCAATGGTAGACTATAATAAGTATATATGTATGTGATATGCATTCTCTATCTTTGTGATATGGATTTCAGCATATCTTTGTGCACCAAGCATTGTACCCATTTCTACAGTGCAGAGGGGTTCCAATTACTTACCTTTTTAATTTTCATGCATAGACCTACCCTTATTTAATAGGGATTTACATTGCTTTAGCACAATCACGAGATTTAAAATTTTTCATGTCATTTCACTTATTCCATGAGGTTCATTCTCAGTCCACATGGCCTCTTTTATTTTACGAGGGATTACCCCAATAAGATGTTTTTCAGTTATGACAAGTCAAGTAGGATGATATCACCTACTTCCATAAGGCCTCTAGACATAGAGGATTGTACTCATAATGAAAAATACTTCATTTAATCAACAATTTTGATTAGCATAGGCTTCATTAAGCCCACTTTTAGGCAACTCTTGCTACCTATTCAGTCCATTTTCCTTCTGCACTTAAGCAGTCCTTAAAACATGTTTATGTCATTTGCATCCAAGTTTTATTATTAATTCCCCTCGGCATAATTCCACTTTTGTAGGATTGGCTATGAGTTCCTAAAAAAAATGATAGGCTTCTTCTGCCACAGTGGATCATGATTCAATCACGTTGGGTAAAATCCCAATTGAATTTTAATTTGCGTCCTTCTCCTCAAGGAACCGATGCAGATAATTTCCATACATAAATAATACTCTCAATGATCTCATCTTAGCCTTGGTAAACTAGTCTCATAACTGTTCTCCCACCCATCCAAGCCTATGTTTGAATCATGATTTTCTAGATAGGGTAGGTTAGGGTGCCCTCTCCCTTAAATCTTTCTAAAAAAGAAAAATCACTTGACTCTTTCATGAGCCCAAGCACGCCAAGTGTTTTTTCCCACTCTTATACCACTTTGTAACACACCCAACCCCTTAGGTTTCCTTTTAATGTATGGGTCATAGTAATTTCTCTTTTCTCAATCATCTCAATTCCATGAAAATAGGATTACATCTCCTTTGATTCGATGAGGGTTTTCCAATGACTATAAATTTGTCTAGATCTGAGTTCTGGAATGCAAGTTATGGTCCTTCAAATTTATTTATGCCTTTACTGATTAGGGTCTTTCATTTCCATGTGGCACCCGTGTGGTTCACTATCACCTAGCATGCCACCTCATCATAGCAAACAAAGACTCCCTCAACTAGAGGTTGACGCTTGTGTATCTCTTATTGGCCTATTAATATCGTTAAACATATCAAAGGATCACTTAGGATTATTAAGTTCGATAAAATCCTAAGTCTCCGGACATCGACGAGGATCCTCATCATTTTGTTATGAACATACCCCCAAAAATCTTGAATGTTGAACCTACGGAGAGGGTCCCACCTATATTATTCCTTTACTCAAATACAAGTAATTACATTACCCCACAATATAATTAATTATGTTTAATGTTTATTATAACATTGGAGTACGGGAAGGCAGGTTTGAACCTTCAACCCTTTTAACTTGTTCGTTCTATTTCCCCAAACATCCGAAGTCTCGAAGCTTCAGACTCCCGTAGAGTCCGCACTTACATGTGAATGCACATTGAATACCGGAATAGGGAAAAGTAGGTCCAAGCCTTCAACCATTTTATCCCAAGTGTTCCATCACTCAAAACACTTCAGAGTTCCAAAGTTTTGAACTCTCATCAACCATTAGATCAAGCGACCATGATCCAGGAGGAAGCCATTTGCTATAAGAAAAGGGTGACACATGGCCCAATCAACTGGTAACAAATGTCAAGGTCCATTTGACACATAAGGTATGCGAAAGTCATGAATATTGGTGACACATGGCACACCTACTATGGGTCCATGTCAACCTGGGGGACGTTAGTATGCCACGTCACTCTGGCCTTCGGCGATATTCTCATTCACCAACATGCAAAACCTCCTGGAGTAAGACTTCATCGGAGTGCTTTACTCTATCCTTTCATTAGTTCATCGGATGGTCAAGAGAGGTTCTTAATGGATTCCCTAGATCAATGGCTCACGTTAGCTCACGAGTTCAACGTTCGGGGTTTCTGGTCATTTAACACCTTTTCTTTCCTGGAGTAGGTAAATTTCCAATGAACATGACTTAGATCCAATGGTCAGGAGAGATCTCAAATAACTTCATATCTACGACTCACGTTACTTCATGATTGAGAAGTGGATCAGGGTTTAACTAGGGGTTGAATCCCATGATAATGGGTAAATGACCGCCAATTGTCATTCGACTGTCAAGCTACTGATTTGACATGTCTTCTTTGGTGCATTTAATACACTGCAATGTTCATTCACCCCAGAGCTCTGAACTCCCAGAGTCCCGAATGACTTAGATCTTTTTTATTGTAGTGGGGGGTTCCAAGGTTCTGTTCCTATGGATGTTTGTCAAGCTCCATAGGCTACACTCCTAAATCTTAGCCAAATTTTGTTTAATTCCATGGGAATGAGCCCATGGTCACTTGGTCGATTGGTTTAAAGGAAGCACCCTTTGGATTTAAAGCTCAAATTCCACAACAAGAAAGTTAATTCAAGGAAATCAATAGGACTGAGGTAGTCCTGTAGAGTCTATATTGACTCTATGTTTGCAGATTTGGTCCTTGATAAATCCCTTGACAATTTTCCCAACCAACAATTTTCTCAATATTTTGCCAGATATTGTGGCAGATTTGGCCACAATATTATGTCTCCAAATCCAGTAAAATATCCCATTGCTAGAGGTTATCCTTTCTCTTGAAGCCATCATTGCATTAGATTACACATTTACCTTTGTTTATATACTTCTATTCCTCATGTACACAGAAAGCATAGATAGGGGTTTGCTTTTTTTGTCCTAAATTATTACAAAGTAATTCTATTCAACTGCGCAAGGCATGTGCTAAACTTGTGATCGTACTAACACCCAAAAGAAAGATTTTACAATTGAAAACAAGCATTCAATCATCCATTTCATTTCAGGTACACAGGGTATATGAAATACTTATCTATTACAAGTTGTAGCCAACCAATTGACTATGGGTTTTCTCCTTTCCACCCAACCGTAGGCTCAGAGGTATTCACTCTTAGAAAATTGACCACCCATGTGCCAAGCCATGATATCACTAGGGGAACTTCTTTGTGTTCCTCAGGTCTTCTACAAATTCTACGAGATCCTTTCTCTGTCACAGCCTCTGTGAGTTTTATCAGATGCTTCCTCAAAATTAAGCTCACGGCCTTCATCTCTGAGAAATCCTCCCTCTTTCACAACCTATACGAGATTTATCAGATGCTTCCTCAACATCAAGTTGATGGCCTTCTTTCTCTATCTAAGGACGAATATTTGGTCTACTAAACCAACAACACAAAAATCCTTTCTATTCAAAACTCCACTTATATTGCAATAATAGAAGTCTCCCTTCTTACCCATTGAGCTCAGGGCCTTCATGAGTTTTGATAACATGGATTTCTAGCTGGATTTCCTCTATGAAAGAGAGTCCCTTCACAACTACATTGTTCCTTGACTCCCTCTCCTTCCAGCACCGGTTTCTTTCCTTCTAGAACCAAGCTCATGACCCTCTTTTTCTCTAGTTTAGGCTTCAATATTCTATACTCCAATTCAAAACTCTTCCACGAGTTCTATGATATTTCTATTGCACATGCTAGTGTATTCCTTTCAACGTTTCTCTTCCTCAGAGACCAAATTCCTCCTCTGGTTCTCTCCTATAACTAGAACATCTTAATATTTCAGTTCTTCTTCTGAGCTAGAGAGCCTCACATGCTCTTCTTATTTCTGAATGGTCCAAAAACAAAAACCATTTTCTCTTTGTCTCCTCTTCTTTCTCGGATGTTTTTTTTTTCCTCCCCATAGGAAGGTTTTGGACCCATCCTATTCTTTCTGCTAGAAGGAATCTGAGTCAATATAGATCTATAGGACAACTGCACTCTATCGTACTTCAGGATGATCCTTTTTTGTTTTCTCAGCTAGGTCCTCCATGCTTCCATTCATTTGGGTAGCTAGTGGTTCAACCAACAGTCTTTTCTCATTAATTTTTTTTTCTTGGAATCGTGATGAGGCTTATTATTTCAACAGGGATAATTGAGTCACTTTGACATAATGAACCCTCTCTACAATATCCTCACTCTTTCCTCTAGTGATATCATGACCAATACTTCAAGGCTTCACCCCCACAGTCAGTTGTTGGCAATATAAACAATAATACATTTACATTGTTCACATAGCATAGCATGGTAATCATAGATAATGATTAATTACAAGATGGGGAAACAAGGGTATTACATATTGATTTTTAATCATCAGTTTAACTACTGACACTGCTTGACTAGTGTGCATGCCTCATTTATTCATCATTTCTAGGTGATATTTTATTTTGGTTTTTTAACATATTTTTTTTTATCGGCTTGTTTTTTATGTCCTTCCACTTCAACTTCCATTTACAAACATAGAAATAAAATCTAATAACAATATCTACATTTACATATATAATGGAATATACATGATTGTGTAAATAAAAAAGCATATGTATTATCACTAAGTCTTTCATAAACAATACACAATCTTTCAAATCCATGTGTTATCCCTCAAGATGTTCTAGGATATTATTGGAATGATTTCAAGGCACCTCGGAAGATAAAACTTAGGATGATTCTTAAATCCATAGGTGCAGTAAGGTAATTGTACAATATTTGTTAAGTCTCTCTCTCTCTCTCTCTCTCTCTCTCTCTCTCTCTCTCTCAACACTCTAGGGAATGAAACAATCTTAGATAAAATGATAAAAACCCTCAACTCCAAGAGGCATATATCCACAAGTGTTTCACAAAATCAATATTTAAAGGTCGGTGGAATGGTGAATTATAAGAAAAACAAGATAAACATACAGGGCATTACTGAGAATGAATCATGTTGCTTATGGAAAAAGAACACCATGTTGAGCAATTCAGAATTCAACAGTTCTAACAAATGCATCCAGATTAGTGAAAACATGCTTGAAATAATTAACATCCTCATACATTCAAATACATGGAGGTACCCTCTGCATATCATTTAAATTCATAAAGAAATGACAAGAAATGGTCATTCATTTAGAGGAAATCACTTCTATGTCATAACTAGTCATCATACAATAACACTAAATATGGTGAATAGTTTGTTTTATAATATTTTATAAATCATATCTCATACAAGAAAGCAAAAATGGGAGAATATGATTTACAAGAACACAAACACAATAATGAAAATAATTATAGACTAAAACATAACACAGGGGATGAATCTCTAGGTGTCTCCTTCTTTCACCATATGCATGTGCTTGATCTTTCTGATCTAACAACTTTGGTTGTAAGAACTTCTTAAATTCCCCAAATTGCCAACCCTAACAATGATCTCCTTCATTCTCTTTTATTATTCATTTTCCAAAACTTCTTCTTGAAACGATTTACTGCTTCATGTTTCTTGAATTTCTTACCCTCAATAAAATTTATTTACTTTCACCTGTGGAATTAATTCTATGCTGAGATCCCTTTAAAATTGATTTACCTGCCCCCTTCATTTTTACCTCGGCCATATCTTGTTGAGATTCTTTATATTATAAAACTACTACCCTTATTCTCTCTAAATTTCATGTTTGTTGGATACCTGAAATACGTATGTAGAAGCAATAGAACTCAACAACCATCCTATCAATATTGGTGAGAAATCTTGACCATTGACTTGTAGGGATATAGTTAATCCCAAATTCACTGTGAGATATTCTTTGAAAGTTTTTATAAGGAAGAGGTTCCCCATATTCTTTGAATGTGAGTGTGCGAGTCATGGAATTGTGTGCAAAGAGTTACCTTTTAGACATGCGGCCCAACTCACCAGAAAATTTTTTATAATGAGTGAAAATAACTCAACGGAATATTTTCTTGATGGCTTGGTCAACATGGTGGCTTTGTAGGTATTTTACATGTTAACGTGGCACTATATCAAGAATGATATTAGAGAAGTGTTTTGGATGAGGTTATCTCGTGAGTGCCCAATGGCTTGATGAGCCCAATGGCCCAGTGAGCCTGATGAGCCCAATGGATCATCAAATGGGGACTTTTGCTATACTTTCGTGTAGGATTAAACTTCTCGGTGGCCCGGTGAGCTCAATGCACTTGTGGGATCAAAACAAACACAAATTGTTGATATGGGGCCAAAAATCCAATGTAAGTCATTAATCTTCTCTCGAACTTGAAATCAAAATCTATTAAGTTACAACAATGTCATTGCTGAAACTAGCCTGATCCTATGGATATGTGGAAACTTGATACTCATCCACGTTGGTGTTGATAGTGGCAGAGAGAAAACTACATGTTGCAAAGATAGACGTGTTGTTTTGTGTCTCTGGTGGGTCTGCTTTGTCTAGGTGAAAGCTATTGAGTGTATTTGACGGGTGCTCTATTGGCATGACACATTGTCACTCACCTTCCAAAGTATCCTTGATAGTTGGCTAAGTCATCTCCACATCAAATGTTGATTTTTCATCAGATCAAAACAATATGGGAAGAGTGCTTCAGTTGAAGTTCGGTGGGTCAGTGAGCCCAACGACCTTGTGTCCCAATGCACCATTGATTCGAGAATCATTATAAACGTTTTCATAGGATTAAAACCTCTTGGTGGCCCGGTGTACCAATGCACTTGGGTATTGAAGACCAGATCTCAATCGATGATCTTGTACTTGGTTAAATATGGCTCATCCAATTTGGTTTTCCTAAAGTTCCTATGCATTTTCTATCACTTGGTTCCTAGGCCACAAAAATGGGTTAAGATCCTTGGCGAATAAAATGAGGCCCTCTCAGGGCGCAATAGGACCTTTTTTTACCTTCGATAAGTTCCCAAGTGCTTAGATATTTCCTTAGGCACAGAAAGGGCATGGATTTTCTATTGTTTTCTTCCATTTGCCTCAAAATAAATTGGCGATTCTAGTTCAGAGGCTCTAGAGGTTTTCTCTCCATCTCTAGATCATCCAGTCTTGGCCTTGCAACCTTGGTGAACCTTCATATCAATGGAAGTAAAACATATGGTATTAACACAATGCTTCATGAATTCTCTCAAAATATTCTTTGTTGGTTAGACTCCATACTTTTTTCCGTGCATTTTTAGTTGGACATGACTAAGCACAGTATATATAATCAATATAATTTTTTATTGTTTTTTCATTAATTATAAAACAAGGGAAGTTAAACAACATAGATACTTGCAATTTTTTCAATTAAACTTTCATTGTTCAACCTATACTTGCAACCCATACTTAACCCAATGTTTATGAATTCATGGGTTAGCTCCTCTTTGTATGTTAGAACCTAGTAGAATACATCATGGACACGCATAAATTAATTATTTAAATATAAAGATAGAAAAAAACATGAAATATTAAGAAAGGCCAAAAACATAAATACTCACAAAGTTTGTGATCAAGACTTTTATCCCTCATCATGTTGTCTTATGTGTTGAATGGATTATATTTTTTTTTATTTTCTGCAACAAAAGAATCGAAAATTAGTATTTCACGTGATACTTAAATTCGATGTACATAAAAGAATAAATAAATGATTACATACCTATGATACACTTTTTAGTTGGGATGAATCCTCTTGGAACACAATTATGTTCATTTCTTTTAACATATTCTTATACACTTTTTTGGACATGCCTACTTACATTTATTGATTTTCCCCTTGTTTATCCCTTGAAATTTTAAGAATCCCCTTGAAAAAAAAGATATAAAAAAATTACTTAATTTTTTTAAAAATAAGATCTCGATGTGTATAGTAATATCATCCACACTAGGGCATCAACAATATTTACATGCACCACTATGTCAGCCATACATATACGCACTAGTACAATATAATAATGTCGTTGTGAAATTGAAATCGTCTTACACATTTTTTTTATTCAGTTGTTTCTTTATGATTTAATAAAAGGAAGGATTCTTAAGTATTGTTTATTACACACCATCGAGCTGTTAAAAAATTTAATAAATGGTGATTTCCATATTAAAAAAATAATTTTTCCATTTCAAACTTAATGGTGCACTTTGTAAATAATGCACCATGGTGCGTATTTAGGTAAAATGCACACCTCTAATCGCAAAAAGTATTTTTTAATAATATTTCTAAATGAAATACAGTGGTGTTGTTTATAGACAAATACATTGATATGTTGTGCTTTCTATTTACAGAGCACACCGACCAACGTGAAGGCGTTTAAAAACAGATTATAGCAATATGATGGTTTGGGATACAATGCAATTAATGGTTTCATTACAACTGATAGGAAAAACCCATATATAAATAAAAAAAATCCTATAAAGAAATTGTGCTTAAAAAAAAATCTTCTTGTGAAATATAGAAGGAGAAAGAAAAAAAATTAGTGGGCAAGTTAGGGCTTCCAATACTGAAGGTAACTATGGAATAGGAGAATGACTAAGATGATTAATATAATGAAATCATATACCTGAAATTTCTCCTTGGCAGATTTCTATGTGATATACAATAATCCCCCTTGATTTTTTCTCTCCAAAAAAAACCCACCCACTATGAAATATTTGTTGATAAATCTCTATTGCATAAATATCCTTTCTAAAATTTGACAAACAAATAAAAAAATGAATAGGCTTTTCCTTTTTAAACAGAGAAAACTCAAATTCTCGCTCATTTTTTCATTGTATATTTTGGCGCATTAATGATAAACGCATGCAATAGTTTTTTTTCAAAAGTTATGTTTTTGATGTGCTATACCATCGGTAGTGCGCCGATGCAATGTGTACATATAATGTAACGATTTATTTTTGTAATAAATTTCAAAGTATCGTTATTCAACGAAGATTAGTTTTCTAACTTTCTTTACTAGGTGCACTTTACAATTTGAAACACATTAGTGTTGTTTGTAATTAATAACATACTGGGGAAATGCATAAGTAATAATGCACCAAAAGACAATTAAATTTGCAAAATGCAAATGAAAAAATCCATAGTTAAAGTTTGCATAATTTTTTCTTTATAGATGCAATAAGAGAGGTCATTCTTCGATGCTTCTTTCAATTACACACACTGGTGCATTTGGTTTATCCATATGCACTGATGCATATTTATATGATGAATTCCATCATTAGGGGAGATAGAGAGGTAGGGAAAGGTAAAGGGATAAAATGAGTGAGAGAGGGAGGGGAATACATAGTGAGTGGTAGAGAGGGGTGGATCCAGAAGAGAGTGAGAGAGGGTGGGTGAATAAGGAGAGAAGTGAAGGGAGGGAGAGAGCTAACA
>ML780298.1:132192-147646 GCA_009831015.1 Picea engelmannii | reverse complement strand
CCCCCCCCCCCCCCCCCACAACTGTCACCAAGGGGGTCCAAGGGAGGGTGGCAACATTTTTTTTAGGCCCCCCTTGGTAGGGGATTCGGGGGAAACGCCCCTGAAGAGAATTTTTTGGAAAAATTTCCTTGTAAAATATTGTAATTTCATAGTCAATCTGGATCGTTCATTATACGCTCGTATATCTGATGGTAGAAGTTATTTTAGGTTTTTTTTCCCTAGAAGGAAACCCTATCCTATGAAGGAATTATTTTGAGGTTGTGTATTATGGATACCATTGTATTCTGTGAGAGGAGACTATGAGAGAAAGAAGAGGAAGTTACAACGGGTGTGTTGTAGGTTGTATCCCTTCATTTTGTTGGATAATAAAAAGAAATGACCTATAAATTTATCTGGTGGACGTAGCACACATTGGATGAACCACATATATCTGTTTCTTTATTGTATTGTGTATCTTCTGTGTTTTATTTCCACATTTTTTTTTATTTTGTTGCTCCACGAACCTGTTTTTCTAACAATTGGTATCAAAGAGAAAGGTAAACTACATGAAAAAAGGGTTCCTAGCTCAAGTGGGAGCAATGAGAAAGATGTAAAGTTTAGGGTAGATAAATTTAATAGCCAAAACTACCAGTTATGGAAGATGCAGATGGAGTATTTTTTATATCAGAAGGATCTATTCCTACCATTGCATGGAATAAAAAAGAATCCGATGGCTATGAAGGATGAATAATGGAAGGTTCTTGACAGAAAGGAACTAGGAATGATACAATTGATCTTCGCAGCGTTGGTGGCTTTCAATATTTCAAAAGAAAAGACAATGAAGGAGTTGATGGATGCATTGGCTAAACTGTATGAAAAACCCTCGGCATCCAATAAGGTATTTTCAATGAAGAGATTATTTAATATGAAGATGTTAGAAGGTGGGTCTAGTGCAGATCATTTAAATGAATTTAATGCAGTTACTAATCAACTAATTTTACTAAAAGAGGACTTTGATGATGTGGTTAGGGATCTTTTAATATTGTGCTCATTGCCATAAAGTTGGAATATATTGGTCATGGTTGTAGGTAGCTCTGTCTCTTGTTCAAACACTCTAAAATTTGATGATGTTGTTGGTGTTATCGTTAGCGAGGAAATGAAACAGAAAATCATTGGTGAGGCATGAGGTACTGCGTTAAACATTGAGAACAAGAGAAGAAAAAATGATAGAGGAAAGGGATCAGGGAACCATGGGAATTATAGGAAGGGTATATCCAAATCTAGATTGGGAAAGATAAAGTGTTGGAACTGTGGGAAGAAAGTGCATCTGAAGAAAGACTACAGAGCTCTAAAGAAACAAAGATATGGACAACAAGAGAAAAATCAAGAATCAAATGTAACAGGTGATGTGTTACAAGATTTTTTGATTATTTCTGTAGATAATATTTATGAGTCTTCAGTAGTAGATTCAGGGGCTTCATTTTAGACTGCACACCATAGGAAACATTTTCTAGATTATGTTCAAGGTGATTTTGGACAGGTTCATTTGGGTGATGATGGACTATGCAAAATTTTTGGAATGGGTAAGGTACAAATAAAGAAAAATAATGGAAACAAATGGTTGTTTAAAGGGGTAATACATGTTCCATATCTAAGGAAAAATACAATTTCAACAGGGCAGTCTTCCAGTGAAGGGTGTATATCTATATTTACAGATAAGACATAAAAGGTTACCAAAGGATCATTGGGGATAGAAAAATGAGAGAAGGTAGATACATTGTATTTATGTACTGGTAATATTGATTCTTACATCTCTTTAGCTTCTATAGGAGTGGATACAACATTTTGGAATCATAGGATTGGACACATGATTGAGAAGGGGATGCAAATACTTCACAAAATAATTTTGTTGTCAGATCTTTAAAAAAAATTATTTGGATTTCTGTGAGCATTGTGTTTATGGAAAACATTAGAGAGTCAGATTTCTCAGATTTGGAAAAGAAACAAAGAGTGAAAGGTTAGAGATTTTGCATACAAATGTATGGGAAGCATCTCAGGTAGCATATCTTGGTGGCTCTACTGATTATATAACTTTTATTGATGATGCAACTAGAAAAACTTGGGTTTATTGTATTTAACAAAAATATGATGTTTTTATACTTTTAATAAATGGAAAGGTTTGGTTGAGAATGAGATAGGAAAAAGGTGGAAGTGTCTCAGATAAAACAATGGAGGTGAATGTTGCAGCAAGGAGTTTGATTACTATTGTTCATACCATGGGATTCGTAGAGAGAAAATACTTCTAGTAACACCACAAGAAAATGGTGAGTCACAAAGGATGAACATGACAATAATGGGGCATGTAAGGAGTATGATATTGAATTATGGGTTTCCCTTACAGTTTTGATAAGATATTGTAAATATTGTTGTTTAATTAATAAATATAGGAACTTAAATCTCTTTGACATGTAAAAAGGTAAACTATTCTTTTTTGAATACTTTCAATTATGAAGAATTTGTCCATATAGATAAAGAAAATAGAACAAAGCTTGAGGAAAAATCCAAGAAATGTACCTTTATTGGATATGGTGTTAATGGTTTTGGTCATCACTTATGGGATTATTAAAATCACAAAATCATTATAAGTAGGGATGTCATATTCAATGAGAAGATAATCTACAAAGATCAGTTGCAGGGAAAGAAACAGGAAACAAAAAAACTTGAATACACAGTGCTTGATGAGATCACTAAAAAAGAAATTCCAAAAGTACCAGAAAATCAAAATGTACAACAATAGGAGAAGAATGTACGTCAAACTCCTGCAAGTGTTGCTAGAAGATATTTCAGGTTAAGTATACCCACTGAACGAGACTCTCCTTTATTGTATTATTTATTATTGACTGATTCTGGTGAAGCAGAAAGTTATGAAGAAGCAATACAGGTAGACACTAAAAAGAAGTGGGAGAAAGGCATGAAAGAGGAAATGGATTCCTTGGTAAATAACCATACTTGGGACTCGGTTCAGTTTCCTGTAGGAAAAAGAGAATTGCAGAATAAATGGGTTTACAGGTTGAAGGAAGAAGGAGGAAAAAAGTGGTACAAGGATAGACTTGTTGTAAAGGGGTTTTCACAAAAGACAAGTATAGATTTTGATGAAAAAATTTCTTTTGTTCTTAAAATGACTTCAATTAGGACTATTTTATGTCTTGTGGTGGTAGAAGATTTTCATATTGAACAGTTAGATGTAAAAACAACTTTTCTCCATGGGGATTTGGAGGAAGAGATTTATATGAAGAAGCCACAGGGGTATAAGGTCAAAGGAAAGGAGAATTTGGTATACAAGTTGAAGAATAGATTGTATGGACTAAAGAAAGATCCAAGGAAGTGGTATTTGAAGTTTGGCAGGTTTATGATAGAACAAGGTTATAGTAGATTTCATTTTGATCACTGTGTTTATTTTAAAAGGATAGAAAATGGAAGCTATATTATCTTTATATTGTATGTAGATGACATGCTTGTTGTAGGGTCTAACACAGATGATATAAATGTTATCAAGAATAAATTAGCTAACTCATTGGTGATGAAGGATTTGGGTGCTACAAAGAAAATCCTTGGTATGAGAATAACAAGAGATGGGAAAAATCACAAATTGACATTGTCTTAGGGTGAGTACATAGAGAAGGTGTTGGAGAGGTTTAGAATGAAGAATGAAAAACTAGTTAGTACACCTTTGGCCAACCATTTCAAATAAACTAAGTAAATGTGTCCCAAGACACAAGAGGAGATGGAATACATGTCTAGGGTCCCTTATTCATCAATAGTTGGTAGCTTGATGTATGTGATGATTTGCAAAAGACCTAATATTGTACATGCAGTGAGAGTTGTGAGCATGTATATGAAAAATCGAGGTAAATAACATTGGGAGGAAGTAAAGTGGATTATCAAGTATTTGGTAAATAACATTGGGAGGAAGTAAAGTGGATTATCATGTATTTGAGAGGTACTATTACTCATACATTATGTTTTGAAGGTTCATAGGCTGTTCTACAGGTATATGGTGATTCATATATGTCAGGTGATAAAGATAGTAGGAGGAGCACCACAAGGTATGTTTTTACTATACATGGAACAACAATAATATGGATTTCAAAACTACAAAAGGTTGTTTCACTTTCAAGAAAAGAAGTAGAGTATGTTGTTGCTACAGAGGCTAGTAAAGAAATGATTTTGTTACAGAGGTTTATGGAGGAAATGAGAAAGAAGAAGGAGAATAGTAGGTTGTAATGTGACAATGAGAGTTCCATTCATCTGAAAACGAACTCAGCCTTCCATTCGAAGAATAAGCATATACATCTCATGTACCATTTCATATGATCTATCTTGGAATATGGACATTTGAAGTTGGAAAGGATACATACTAGCCATAATCCTATAGACATGTTAACAAAGGGAGTAACTAGGGAGAAACTGAGTTCCTCCTTAGTTTCAGTTGGCCTTCAAGCATGAAGGTGAAGATGAGAAATTTTCTAGGTCCAAGGTGGATTATATTCCAGCAGGTACAACAACAGTGGAGTTGTTGTGATCAATCTCCAAGTGGGAGATTCTTGGTTGTGGAGCTTGATTATCTTCTCGATTCAGAGGTTTGTTTTAGCAGTGCTTGGACCCCATTCCCTAATGGGGGGTGTGGGGGGTACTTCCCCCTCACAATTGTCGTCATGGGGATCTATGGGGGAGGGGGAAATTTTTGTATCCCCCCCTTGGCGATTTATTTGGGGGCAGCACCCCCGAAGTGAAATTTGGGAAAAATTACTTTGTAAAATATTGTAATTTTGTAGTCAATCTGGACCGTTCATTATAAGGTCGCAGATCTGATGATAGAATTTGTTTTAGGTGTTTGTTTTCTAGAAGGAAACCCTCTCTTATGAGGGAATTATATTGTGGTTGTGTATCATGGTGAATATTGTATTCTAAGAGAGGATAGTGTGAGAGAAATAAGAGGAAGTTACATTGAGTGTGTTGTAGGTTGTATCCCTTCATTTTATTAGATAATAAAAAGAAAGGAACTTGCAATTTCTCTAGTGGACGTGTCCCACACTAGGTGAACCACGTACATTCGTGTCTCTATTGTATTATGCATCTTTTGTTTTTTATTTCCGCATTTGTTTTATTCTATTGCTCAATGATAATGTTTTTCTAACACACTAGTGCACTATAAACAATATAACACACATGTATGTCATGTTTTGATAATTCATGTTGATGTTGTTGTTAATTGATTTATAAATTTATTATGAGTACGGTAATGATTTCTCTAATTTTAAATTTTAAATATTATATGTATCAGTCATTTTAGATTTTCCATATATATAATTTTAAAGTTTAGTTTTATGAAATAGTTCACGTTGGATTGTGATTGCAAAAAGTTATAGCCATTATTTTCATATAATGTTTAATTCTCATTCAAGGTGAATCTTTTGTTTTCTGAGAAGATACAATATGTTGAGTAAACATGTTTACAAAGAAAAATACATAAATATTATGAGTGAAATGATTCTTATTTTAATATTTTTTTCTTTTTCATATATTTTAATAATAACATTATGAATCAATTATTAAATAAAAATGATAATGATGTAATAATAATGTTCTTTTACTATTTTTTACTATTCAAAGATTACAAGACAAAGCTATAATATAATTGTTTACTAAAATCGCAATTATTATATCTATTTTTTCCAAAAATTTAATTAATTTATATTATTAAACTATTATCATATATTAAAGTTATTTAATTTAGTTTAAATTATTAAATATAGAGAATATATAATAATAAATTTTGATTGATATATACACTTTCATTAAATGATTTACAATTTTTAACTCTATTACCAACTTTATGAATCTTCTATTAAAAAAATATGCTAAGTATTGCATTTTCTTGATTTTGTATTAACATGTATGGAAACATTTGATTTGGTTAGTGAATCAAAAGATTAATTTGAATATTTTTATGAAATGTTATTTTTCATTTATTTTATGGATAATGTTGTAATAATTCTTCATAATTAATGTTATAATTTTTATATTTAAAAAAATATTATAATTATAGTTATTAAATATTAAACAAAATCATTAATAATAATGAATTTTAAATATGAATATTTTAAAAGTTCTAATATTAAATAGGAAAATGAATCATTAAGGAAAATACCATGTAGAATGAGAAGGGAAACACAAAGAAAAATAATAAGGTGGAGGAAACAAAACCACAAGGGAGATCTTGATAAAAATACAAAAAAATTATGATGTAAGGAGAGGTCTATGTGGTCACCACATAAATTTTTTGAGATGGCTTGCAAGCCCAAATTGGCATATTGACCTATGCACAACTAAGAGCTAAGGAGACCAAACAAAATTGGGATTTACATCTTCTTTTATATGAGAGGCTTGAATAAATGAGATATCATCCTTAGACCTACCAAAAATATGGTGTTTTGAGGAGAAGCCAAAATAAAAAATGACCAAACATTAAACTAAACACAAGGAAAACACCATGTGAAACAAGAAGAGGAAGATGAAGGTAAAGAACAAGGTGGAGGATACAAAACCACAATGGAATTCTTTTTAAAGGACAACAAAATTACCGAGTAAGGATAAGTCTAAGTGGTCGCCACATAACACTTTTGAGATAACCTGGAAGCCCAAATTTGTGTGTTATCCCATGCACAAGGAAGAAGTGACGAGATGAAACAAAATTGGGGTTTTCCTCTTCCTTCAGATAAGTGGCATGGAATAAACAATCAACCATCCTTATCCCTACCAAAAATATGGTGGTGCAAAGACAAGTCACAAGGAAAGAATACCAAACACTAAAATAGATACAAGGAAAGCACCATGTGGAATGAGAATAGATGGTAAATAAAGGAAAACAATAAGGAGGATGCCAAAAAACCACAAGTAAGCATTTGGTAAAAAGACAACCACATGATCGCCTAAGGAGAGGTCTAAGTGGTCAGTAGTTAACTTTTTTTAGATGACTTGGAAACCGAAATTGGCATTTTGTCCTATGCACAAGGAATAAATGAGAGGACCAAAAACAATTGGGGTTTCCATATTCCTTGAGACAAGTGGCATGGAATAAATGAACCACCATCCTTACACCTACAAAAAAAGTGGGGTTGACATGAAAATAAACAAAGCAAGAAGACCAAACACTAAATAAAATGCAAGGTAAACATCATGTAAAATGATAAGAGAAAGATGATGGAAAAAAATAAGGAACATGCAATGAAATGACAAGGGAGAGATTGGTAGAATGAAAAAAATATTTTGAAATAAGCATAGGTCTAAGGGGTCACCACGTAAATATTTTGAGATGAAATGGAATCCCAAATTTCCAACTCAATCTATGCACAAGGAAGAAGTGAGGAGACCAAACAAAATTGGTTTTTATATCTTCCTTGAGATAAGTGGCATGAAATAAATGATCCATCATCTGTCGATCCCCAATTTTGGATTCCCTTCTTCAGTAGTGGAAATGACTTTTGTTGCTCATCAACAAAGAAAAAGGAAGTCGAAAGGGGTTATTAAATGTCACTTATTTAGGAGATGTTATGTATGTTATGTATTTAGAGTGACATTAATGAAATACAATAACTTTGGACTAATAAGTTACTTAACCATTATTAAAAGTGAATTTTAATCTTAAAGTGAAAGAAAAAAGGGCATAAGGGTTATATTTGATCTAGTCAAAAAGGGGAAAGTTCTAGAAGTTATATTTGATTTAGTTAAAAATGGAAAGTTCTAGAAGGAAGGGAAGAAGGATAAAAGGAGGGGTGACACTTCACTTTGGAGCATGTATTTGTATTAATATCTTTGGGGTGCTCTTGTGATCCAAGTTTTTATTTAGGGTTTTGGAAAAAACATTCCTCTTTTGGTTTGGTTTTGGTGGTGCAATATCCAACCTTGTTAGACAAGTACGAGGATCCATACAAGGGATTTATTGGAGCTTCAATTTTGGGTTTGTTCCAGTTTGGAGGAATACCAACTTGCACATGACATTTGTGGAACTTTTCGGATGAGGCCGTATTCATATTTTGCAGGTACCGTGAGGGTTTAAGGGAAACCGTTACAAGGAAAATCCCCATGCGTTAAGTAAAGGGGGTCGTTGAAGGCCCTTCGTGTTGTCCAATTTCATCCCATGAGCACCTATGCAAGAAGAAGTTTTAGAGATATGTAGGTATGGGCAGTCAGATTGTTGCAGTAGGTGTTTGAGGAGTAGATAGATATCGCACCAGTGACGGATAGAAATTCTAGAGGGGGACACATCATCTCTTGAGGTGACTATAGAATTATTCCATGTTTTGGCTTGAGTTTGTAGTGTTTATTGTTGAATTTGTTGTAGTAGCCATTAGATATGTATTATTGTTGTCTACTAGATTCCATTCATAATAAAATGTCCTTTTTGTCTCTTCTATTCTATGTCTGTTTGCAATATGTGTGACAAAATGGTTACTAGTAGAACATGTGCAAACTATTTGTATAAATTTATCAATCAACTTGTAGAATACTAAAACATATGAATGAAAAGTATTTGACACAATCCCACAAAGAGAACAACACCATTGGACATCAAATATAACATCCTATCCTATTAAGGATTAGAAATATTACATCATCCTTACACCTACCAAAAATACGGGGTTTGAAAGACAAGCCACAATGACAGAATACCAAACACTGAATGAAACATAAGAGAAACACCATGTAGAACACAAAGAGAAAACAAATATTAACACCAAGGTAGAGGCAATGAAACTATAAGCTGGTGCAAGGTAAAAAGAGAACAAAATTTTCAAATAAGATGTTTGTTTCCACTTAGGTTTCTTGAAACAATTTGGAAGCCCAAATTGGCATGCCTGCCCATGCACAAGAAATAAATAAGAAGAAAAAACAAAATTGGGGTTTCTCTATTCTTTGAGGAAAGTGGCCATGTGAGTTATTGAGTGTGTTTCTTATTATGCCAATCCCAAGATGACTTGCATTGTGAATACCTCAATTAGTTTATTAATTCTAAGATGACTTTCACTGCTAATATCTTAGTTAGTGTATCTCATTCATTGTCTTGATTAGTGTTATTTCAATTCCTATAATGTATTGTAGTTATGGATTATTTAATTAGAAAAGTGTGATTTCATATGAATAGTGATGATAAATAAGTTAATTTTAGGGTTTTCTTGACATTTAATTTGATGGCCATTAATAGGGAAGTTTTACTCAGTTTTCATTATGCATTAGCTTAGTAACATGTGAGTTCTAGTGTTCCATTGGTGCTAACTTTCAACAATGAATTAATTAATATTTTTCAATCTTTCATGTATTGTTAGAGGATTGAAAAAAATAATTGTTATTGCTTAGCCACACATGATTGGAAAATAAAACAACACATGATTGAAAATAAAGCAACACATATTGGAAAATAAAACAGCACATGATTGGAAAAGTTGTGTGGCTTGAAAATATTGATAATATGTTTACATAGAAACCTAATAAAAAGGGATTCACGGAATTTCTAATGAACATGTTTTAATAGAATAGTAATTTTTTTTTTTGGCTCCTTGCCTCACAATCTATACAACTTAATGATACATGAGACATAGTATTCAGGAGATGTTTGATAAACAACACCTTTTTTACTCTTTTACAAAGGACTTTTGTGATATATGAAAAAAAAAAAAAGTTGTTGTGCCATCATTCATGTTACTCTTAAGTTAGTTATGATGTACAAGTTTGCACAGTTAGTTTCTAAAATCATCTTTTTAGAAGCATTCTGAGTGGAAGTCATACTTATTTTGTGGAAACATTGATGTTTGGAAGATAAATACTATAAATTTAAATTTATAAGGCTATTATTGCAAAGTAAATCAACGGACACGTTTCTTAAAAACCACGCATTCTAATCATGTACACAATTATTAGCTATTACTTAATAACAATGGTTCGGTAAATTAATTTTTTCCAATTATCTAGCCATAGATATATTAAGCAATGTGGAACTGCAATTAAAACATATTATAACGTCAACAAAAGGTACGTAACGACTATTTCTATTTTATAATAATTCTCAGATAAACAAAAATATTATTATTGATTTCAATTTGCACATTTTTAGCACAAGCTAGCAAAACAAACTTCTATTATGAACAATCCATTCTCATTACAAAGATAGTCAATGTATAATGTTGATATATGTAGAAGTTGTTAAATTAGATGTTGTTAGTAAGTGGTTGGACTTTATTTGCATATAATGATGTTGATGTATATAAAAGTTTTGAGATTTTATCAAGGGAGATTATATTAATAATTATAATATTAAAAGAAAAATTTCAACTTTAAAAAAAAAAAGTTATTAATTTTAAATTGTGTAAATATAATAATAAAATTTTATTAAATAATAATAAAATAATTTATTAAATTTTAAATTGTGTAAATATAATAATAAAATTTTATTAAATAATAATAAAATAATTTATTAAATATATATGTTATTATTATCATTTTGAAAACAATACATATAAATATGGTTTCACTTATTAATTCAAATATATTTTTAAAATTGAAATGCAACAAATGTAAGGATCCATATTAATAATATTAATATGTCGTAAGGATCCACATTAATAATATTAATAATATTAATATGTCGTAAGGATCCACATTAATAATATTAATATGTCACTTGAATGTGAATAAACTTATAATTATATATATATATATATATATATATATATATATATATATATATATATATATATATATATATATTATTAATCTCCTAAATATATGGCGATAGACATATGCCTGTCATATTTGCATACAACTATATTTATATTTAGGAAGTTTTGTATATAAAATATTATTAATTTTCTAAATATATGTCCTATGCTATAGACTTTCTCCTATTTCTTAGAAAAAATTATCAACCCTAAATTTGTGAGGGAAATACTAATTTTTTTACTAAATAATGATAAAATAATTTACACAATATATGTCATTATCATTAAAAACAATGCAATTTATGCATATAATATGGCTCCCACTTATTAATTCTCGATACTCTTAGAATTGAGATACAATAAATATTGAGATAATATTAATAATCACGTTACTAATAGTAATATGTATGTTAGGTATATATTTAGCATATTATTAATGTGGTTGTTGCTAGTTAATATATAAATATAAGATCAAAACAACAATATAATTATATCTTTAAAAATATTCATATTGTTGTTAAATAGAATATATTAATATATAAAGTATAGGAACATATTCACCATATTACAATATTTAAATTTTTTTATTAATATTAATTTTAATTTTATTGCGGATTATATTATATTAATAAAAATAAATATATGTGTGACTAAAAATTAAATTAAAAAAAAATATATTTTTTTAATACTATATTAATAATATGATGATGATGATTAACGTCCATTGAGACCAATTGGTCTATCCAACTTTAAGAAGGTGAGAGATTACACATATTTCTTTAAAATTGTATTTTTATGTTTAAAAAGCATTGAGACAAATTTAACATATAAAAATGGATATTATATTTATAGTTTTGTTCAATAATGCAAGATGATAATATATGATAAAAATACAAATAATAATAGCATTTATTATTATTGTTTATTATAACATGATAATTTGTAATATGTTAATAATTTATTTTATGTGATATAATAGATAATGAATGATAAATATGTAATTTTTTTATCATTGTTTTTGTTCTTTTATTAATAATATTGCTTTACCATAGTTGATCATGTTTGACTATGGTGGATGGTGTTTCATTATGGTAGACAATGGTTGAATCTAGTTGACTTTTGTTCGTCGTGTTTGACTATGAATGACTTTAGTTTACTATTGTTGAATTTTGTTGACCATGTTTGACTATGATTTGACCATGTTCAATGTTGTTTGATAGGTATGTCGCAATGTGACATTCATCTTGGTTAACTATGATAAGCTTTGGTTCATTGTGGTTGGCTATAGTTGATCTTGGGTTGACTTACAATGCATTAAGGATTATGTTATTTCTAAGATTGATCATGTTTGATAGTGGTTGACCATGAGGACCATGCTTTACCATGGCCAACTATGGATAACCATGTTTACTATGGTTGAACATGATTAGTTTTAGTTGAGTATGGTTGGCGATGGTTCACTATCACTTATAATGGTTGATTATTATTGACTATTCTAAATTATGTAAACATGGTTTGACCATGGTTAACCATAGTTAACCAATGGTGACTATGGTTAACCATGTTTAACTATAGTTGAAGATATTGTGCTATGGTTGACAATGGTTAAGTATGGTTGATTTTGGTTGATCGTTTTTATTGTGGTGAACTTTAGTGGAATATTGTTGAAATTGGTTGACTAGATTTGACTATGGTTTGACAACATTTGATGTTCCTCGATGGTTATGTCTCATTGCAATATTCATCTTGGTTAACTATGGTTGATTATTGTTCACTATGGCTGACCATATATGCTCTTGGTTTATTTATGATGCATTTCTATGTTCCTCAATGGTTATGTCACATTGCAACATTCATCTTTGTCAACTTATATTGATTTGATATGTTCCTTAATAATTATGTTGCATTGAAATATTTTTTAAGGGTTATGGTTCACCATGTTTGATTATGGTTAACAATGGTTGAGTATGCTTGACAATGTTTGACTATGGTTAACAATGGTTGAGTATGCTTGACCATGTTTGAATATGGTTGAATATGTTTCTGTATGGTTGGCAATAGTTGACTTTGGTTGACTTTGGTTGACCTTGTTTGACTATGGTTTAACCACGTTTAATCTTCCTTAATGGCTATGTTACATTTTGACATTTATGTTGGTTAAATATAGTCAAATTTGGTTCATAGAGGTTAAACATAGTTGATCTTAACTTACTTATGTAGCATTGTTACATCCTAAAAAGGTTATGTCACATTGAGACATTAATCTTAGTTTACTTATGTTGAATTGCTACATTCCTCAATGATTGTATTACATTATGATGTTTAGTAAGGGTTACATTGTTATTATGTTATGTTGTTTGAAAACATGTGTTTATACATTTCTTCAGGGTTGTGTTGGATTGCAACATCCCTCAATGGTTGTGACATCCATCTAAAGTCAATCATTCTCAACTATAGTAAACATGGTCATCCATAGTCAATGATGGTCAATCATGGTTGACTATGGATGGCCATGTTTACTATGGTTGAACATGGTTGACTTTGGTTCAGTATGGTTTGACCACATTTGATGTTCGTCGATGGTTATGTCTCATTGAAACATTCATATTGGTTAACTACGCTTGACTTTGGTTCACTATGGTTGACCATAGTTGATCTTAGTTGACTTATGTCACATTTGTATGTTGTATTGGTGTTATTTTACATTGTAGAATATAGCAAGGCACCATAAGTCAATAACGATAAACTATGATGAAATTTATGTTCCATTGACTATTGGGAGAACAACTTCTTGTGGAGGTTTTTATGGAATCTCCCTAAAAAACCTATCCCATCTATGTTTATAATGGAGGTTGTTAGCGGAGGCAGGTGACTGAAGTCCTTTGCAGAAGTTTTTTTATCAGTACACCTTTAAGGTTGATACACATGAGTGTGTACATAAAAAATAAAGCACAAGTGCATCAATGTTCAAAAGAATCATCATACCTTATAATAGAAAATTACACTCACCAAATAAAGTGCACCAACGTCATTTAATAATACACATCAATGAGCCTCTTTATCATCAGGCGCAACATGATAGGGTAAATAAAAAATCATTATGAAACCAATTTGCATTGTTACAGTGCATCTCGTGCTTCCAAACTCATAAGAAAGCATTGATGTTCACCCTTCTTCCAAATATGCCTTTTTTCTAGTGCTCTACAATGACTTGGATAACTCCATTGATAGATTCCACACATTTCAAAATTTTGGAAATTACCATGAATTTTCATTTCCTCTCAATGGTGAAGCCATACCTTGTCAAAACATAAGAGACAAGGTAAATCATTTATTACCTTTCTATTTGCATTTAGCTTGAAATTTGACATTTTTTCAATTTTTTCCAATTTTGTATGGTGCACCTGAATGCTTCAATTGGCATCAAAGTGGTGCATACTATGTTGAATTCACAACAAGCACCGCCATTGGTTCATCTAATATATAGTTACCCAGCGGTGTCGTTCAAGCAAAAGAACCATTATAAAAAAAAATTTAAATAAGTGCGTTCTTCATAACACCATGCAATTGATGCATAATTCGCTTCAAATAGCACCAATATATTTCACTTAATTAACTTCTCCACTAACTTAAACATTTATTAAATTTTATGTATCGATGAAACCATTTTAATTAAACCCATTGATGTTGTTTACAAAACCACATCAGTACATATATTTCTCGACTTGGCATAGAAGGGGGCATCATTGGACACTTCATTCTCGATTCTCTATCCTTTACAATGCACTGCTAAAAAAATGTTGATACTACATTATCACAGTAGCACCACTGCGTTAATAATAACACATCGCACAACTTCCTTTGTGATAAATAAATTTACCTTGACGATGCTCATCCGTCCAACAAACACATTGGTGTTTTAAAGCCAATGGCACAGGGAATTTTTTTTAATAATCTATCATAGCGATGTAACTTATTAGACGCATCATTGCAATATATGGAAATGTGGAAATAAGCATGGAGAATGCATAAATGATAAAAGTATTCATTGAGACATATTTTGAGAAATAATCATCGTAGTTTGTCTTCTGTAAGGCCCTATTCATGGTGCATTAGTAATACAACACATCGTTGGATGCCAGTTTTATGGTAAAATTGGTGCACAGGATCTTTCCGTTTAGCAAAGGGTAGTGATAATTTTTCATGCCATAAATTTGAGTGTTATTATGCATCGTGTAAACGAAATGAATTGGTGCAGTTAAAATCATTGTATCAGGAAAATATTGTACAATTTTGTGTGTCTGGGCATTTCATTTGATGCCCCATTACCAATGACCGGTCTATACAAGCCAAGATACTGCAAAACATAATGTTAGTGCCACAATAACATGGTTGCATCGGTCTGTTCATATTAACCCATCACACCACTTAATTTGTGATCAAACAATTAAACCTAGTGGTGCCTTTAGGTCTAAACAACACACCAGTGTTGTAAAGTGTAGAACATCAGGTTGATTATTTCACAATTTACTAGTGTGGTGTGTCTTCTTGGATGCACCGCTAAAATATGTAGTGGTGAAATAAAAAGTGTAGAACTAGTGTGTATTAGTAATAGTACCACATGACAATGTTTTTTGTCTAATATCGTACACTGATGACAGGTCGTATGTTCTGTTTGAGGCACACTAGTTACATATTTA
>ML780298.1:101833-131988 GCA_009831015.1 Picea engelmannii | reverse complement strand
CTAAAAAAGTAACTAGTGTGTCTCAAACAGAACATGTAGACTAGTTACTTTTTTAGATTTTTCGCAAAAATAAATTAATTTTAGACTTTTTAATGTGTGTGTGTGTGTGTGTGTTGTTAAATTATAATTTAAATTTATTTGATCTATATATATGTGCCTAACGGTATTTGTGTGAATTAGAGACGATCACAACAAAAGGAGGAGGAGAAACAGTACTGGCAGTAGTAGGTAAAGAGAGACACATTTGTGCGTGAGTGGGAGGCTAGGGAGAGGGAGAGGGTTTTGTTCGCTCCCCCTGTTTCACAGTTGACACATGATCGTTTTATGTATTTTGTCCTCCTGAGGTTTTATCAGGAGGGTAAATCCCTTAGGGGGAAGTCTTTGTTGTTATAGAAGTTGATCCTTCATTTGAGTCATGGGATTTATGGGTTCAGGTTTGGCCCCAATCTATGGTATCATCCCATAGAGGAGGAATTATATTTCAACACTGGTTTTTCTGGGAGGGTAGAGGTTTTTCCCCATTTCCCTCTGTTATCGTCTGGTGTTGCAAGAGAGACCCAACTGGCATATGTGCAGAGATATGTCAGTTAATATTGTTCATTCCTCTTCGAATTTCTAGGTTTATGGTGGTCAACTACAGATAGGTTCATTTGGTAGAGAGGACATTAGGTTCCTTTGTCTTATTCTCTCAGCACTTCCACAATATAGCTATGATGGGAAGCACATTATTTGGTCTATGTTGTAATATGAATGTATTTTATTGCATAGGACTTGATTGATTAGTTGGTCGGATATTTTTTTAAGATAATTTTTTCGTGAATTACATCATTTTTGCATTGTTTTACATGGGATGATATTATTCCCATTTGTTTCATAGTTATTTACACTATTTTTCGATATGGTTCATGCCACTCATCCAGTAGTACCCCACTTTCTTACTATTCCTATGCTTGATGTGTGTATGTGCATGTGGGTTAAGTTTATGCTCAAGAAGGGCCAATTCGAGTTTCCCATTTCTCCAGTGGATCAAGAGGAATGTCATTCATTGGATAGCGAGGAAAATTTTGTCCTTTATATTGTATTGTACTTGTATGTGGGGATGAATTGGAGAGGATGTCCAAAAATATTATTTACAACAGTTGAGCCACAAGATGAGAGAAGTAATATTATCGTTATATTTTGATAAACCTATAACTACATATTTTAATGTCTTATTTAATGTAGATGTAATTTATTGTAACATTTTGTTTCAATCATCTTATTATTGTTGTCTATTTTTTTGTACATATTGGAATGTATGTTGGAAATGATCCTCCCCAACATGAGGAGTAGGTGATGGAGGAGGAAGAGGACCAAACTTCAGTACAGATACCCCACATTCCACACCGGCTAGATCAGAGAGCCTAGATAGAGGTGGTGGATCAACTATGCAGTGTCATGACTAGTAACAGAGTGGTACCCACACTCGTTAGATATAGAATATGGGTAGATGATTTATGTAGGATGTGTAGGAGCTTTCATTATGACATGGAATTTTAGATGAGTCATATTGTTGGTATCATGAACCTCATAAAGACATTCATGTTTATTTCTAATGATCCCACTCCATCTAGCTCATCATTAGAGTCATCCACATCCTCTACTCCACAACAAAATCCTCCTCCTCCTCCTCCTCCTCCTCCTCCATTGGTGTCACCATCAACTGATCCTTGTACTTATTCTATACATGTGTCATCATCCACCGATCCCCCTCCTCCTACTCTTCATCTATATGTGTCACAATCTTCTAATTCTTTGGACATTATATTCACATCGGGTATTGTTGCACATCTTGATGACCTTGATAGAGAGATATTTGATAATCCACTTTTTTCGACATTTATTTCTAACATACTTGGTCTTGACAAAGACTAACTCTAGTAGCAAACACACTGACGCATATGGATTTGGTGGTGGCCCTAGGTAGTAGTGTTACTAATTGACATGTATTCTATTGATTGTTTTATATTTTTCTTGTGATGTATATATGACATGTTTATTGTAGATTTTGTTGAGATGTATGTTTGACATGTATGTTCATATGTATATATCCCATGTGTATTATGTTTTTTATATAATGTTGTGGTTGTTATTGTTTGATTTATAAAATTCATTATGAGTATGCTAATGAAAAACATTGTTAATGCTTTCTCTGTTTTTAAGTGAAATATGAGATGTGTTGAACTCACTTAAATTTATATTTTCCATATAATGTTTAATTTTACTTTTATAAAATCATTAAATTTGTATTGTGATTGCAAAAAGTTATAACCATTAATCACATATAATGTTTAATTGTTCTTAAAGATGAATTATGTGGTGTCCAACAAGATACACTATGTTGATTAAACGTGTTTAGAAACAAAAATAGTTAAATATGACGAGTTAAATGATTGTGATTTGAATATCTATGTATTTTTCATATATTATAGTAATAATAATATCTTAACATAATTATTTAGTAATAATGATGATTATGATGTAATAATAATGTTTTTTTTTTAATTTTTATTATTCAAACATTACAAGACAAAATTATAATACAATTTTTTACTAAAATAAAAATTATCATATTTTATTAATATTTAAATTTTCCAAATATTTTATTATTTTATATTGTATATATGAAATTTAACTAATTAAGTTTAAAGTATTGAATATAGAGAATAATGATACATTTTGATCTATACAGTTTCGATGAAATAGTTTTGCAATTTTTTACTCTAATACAAACTTTATGAATCTTCTATTAAAAATAATATAACCCAACATTTTATAATTATTGTTATAAGCATTAGTAAAATTGACAAAGTTTTCTATACTTTTAGATAAGTATGGATCATTAAAATTTTCCTTAATTCATACTAGGCTCTAGAAAAATACTCATTTAGAATTTCCATGTCCTTCCTATATTGATACTTTTTCCATGTCCTTCCTATATTGATACTTTTTTCAGGGAGAATGTAAAAATAATGATTAATATAATTTTGTATGATTATAAAACTAAAAGATGGAGTAGAATAGGAGAAGTCCATGATAGTTGCACTAGTTAAGGTGGGGGTTGTCATCAATATTCGTAATTCTAATACCACAAGTGTGATTCCATAACTCATAGATGTTGCATGAAGTTATTTTTTTTGAATTGCCTGTACAATTTCCATCAAAGTAAGTATATATTTATTCAAATTTTGATTTTTTCAAACAATAAATTTTTGGGGGGTTGAATATTTTTTTATATCTACGCTTTTTGTTAAATAAAATATAATTTAAAATAAATATTTTCTACTGTACATCACCAAATTTGTGATATCTCAATGAATTCTTAGTAATTCAAAGGTTAACATAAATATATGTTCATGCACATTATGTTTATGTTACCCTTTTGTTACAATTCTTGTGATATTATCGTATAAATATAATGTTAGTGTCAAATACATAGTTGCACCAAATGAGGTATGCCATATAAATTTACAGATATAAACAAATCAATGAACACGACTACCAGAGAAAACTCGTAGTCCTAGAAAATCGTGCATGGTGTATGCACATATGCCATACAATGTAAAAGACCTCTCCATTGGGATGAGTCTTAATACATCATATACATGTATCCCTTCTCATAATTGATTAAATTCATCAATAAGTGGTTGAAGGTAGACATCCATTATCTTCACTTTTCTTCTACCTGAGACCATAAGAGCTAACGTAAGATGTGCATTCTACATGAACAACCATGGGGGGATATTGTTATTGATCACTACCACTGACCAAAATGAATAGTTGGTGTTTTGGAGGGAATACAATTTAACTCCATCCATAACTATGATCAATCATAGGCTCCATACTTCATCCTTGAATTTGTCAAGCCATGAATCCTATACACTCTTCATGGCTATTAATACTATTGGTATTCGCATAACTCCTAGCTCACTTCTATGTGAGGCATGCCACCCCTGCAACATGGCTAAATGTTTGCAATGAAAGAGCCTTTGAATGCTTGGAATTATAGGCATGTGCCTCAATATATAATGAGGAGGACCATGTGCCTTACTCTTGTTTATTTATTTATTTATGGTACCTGCCATTCCCGCATTCTTGGCATATCTATTTTTCCACATATTTGTTTCTGTATAGAAGACAATCGTTCGAACATGTGTGGTATGATATATATTCAACACCCAATATTTTTTAGCATTTTATTTGACTTTGCGCAACTATGAGGAAATATATTGTCACTCAGAAGTACCTTATATTTGAGTAACCTACAATTAGTGTGAAATATAAATGTACATTTTCACTCCACATGAATAAAATTGACCTTTTTGTTCCTTCATTGTGTTACAAAATTCCCTAAAATTTTAGGGGACTTAATGGTTAGTTACCTCAAAAGTTTCTAGAAACACACATTTGACATACCATACATTGCTTTCAAGTTGCAGAATAACATTGTTGTCCCTATCTAGGTAGACCTTACTGAGCCTTGTACTCGACCTAGTAGAGGGGTGGTGGAAGCATATTTTAGGATTTCAAAGAAAGTATATATGACATTAGTTTCATCCCCTACTTCATTCTGCTAAAATTCATCTAACAAAATTCCCTCCATGGCTTGGGTATCCCAGAAGAAATCATCCATAACAACCTCTATATCATTGTCTTCATCCCCAATAGATGAAGAACTAGTGTTACTATCGAGGTTTTGAATCGGTGACTCGAGATGTAGTGGAAATTTAATAGGTGTTTGTTACATGGTATGCTTCCTCTCTGAGTTGTTTTTGTTTAGCAAGAGTATTGCGACTTGATATCATAGTGGGGTGCAACAGTAGATGGTGGATAGGTCCCTTGTCACCAAAATTCTGATTGTAAAAATATTGAACATTACTTTGATAATATTAGTAATAGAATGCATTTAATATGTTCAAACATTATACAAAACACTTATTATAACCATGGAAATTTGTTTCCCAATAATAAACATGAAACAAAACAAGTTGTAACAAAAATGTTGAATTAAACAATACATTTATATTGGTTCCATTGAAAATCCAGAAATAAAATTAATCAACAATATCTTTCTTATGCCCTATGGGGTTGTCTACATAAAAGAGATCCAATTCACGATGTAATATGGTTTACCCAGGCTAGTTGTCTGAAGATGGCATGTTAGGATTGGTAGGGTAAATAAGCTGTCAATTTTTATTAAACATATGATTGCTAATTGTTGGGTCTATAGGAATATATTAAGAATGTGAACTTGATCCTTCAAAATTCAATGAACAATTATTCAACTACACGTTCATACATAACATAAATTCAATGAGATGAATAAATTATCAATAAAACCTAGAGTACTGCAATCGATGTGAGATAAATTGAAGAACTTCCAAAGATACAAAATGAGATGGAATATGAAGAATTGACCATTTGATATTATAATTCATTTTTTCCTACATTTGAGACAAAATCACCATCTTGGATAACATGGAACAACCTAACTTCAAAAGCAATTTCGAATAACTTCTATAACTTGATGGTTCACTTCATCATATATATAAACATCAGTGAGTATAAATAAACCAAATGTACCAATGCATTTAATTCAATGAAGCACAAAATACAAACCTTCGTTATTTCCTCCACAAAGAAAAGCCTCCAAAAAATTTAAATGCGGATGTTTGCATTTGCAATGTGAAAATTAAATTGTCTTACAATGTGTTATTACTTACACAATGCACCATTTCGAACTATATAGCGCACCCACTAAAGAAAGTTTTCAAAATAATGTGGGCTTACTATCTTCGAGGGGGAAACCTACAGCAGAGAAGAGCTCTATTACAAAAATATCCAAGACAAAACTTCCCATAGCCTCTAAACCTATTTATAATAAATCTTTCTATCCAAAAAAAGATCTATATGAAGATCTTTCTAGAAGCAGAATCTTCTATTAGGTATTCTTACATTTGGCTTATTCTTCCTTATTGATAGGCCTTTATTACATGGAAATATATTATTCTACATGCATGACAGGTTAGGGAGGTTAGGTCCCTAACATTTCCTTCCCCTTAAGAACATCATTGTCCTCAAGGCTTGAGATGAGAAAATTGTTGCAGAATGGTAGTTGGTTCCCAAGTGGAATATTCTAGAGTTGTATATTTCCATTGGAATAACACTTCCTTGATGGTGTGTCGATGTAGACGACACTCACGCTTATCCCAAACTTCTTGTGGCTGCAACCAGATGGAAGATTCTTCATCCAAATCGGGAAGGTTGGTGTGAGTTTGGCACTTAGTTTCAATCACCTTATTTAATAAGGAGACGTGAAAAACATGATGGATCTTAGAATGATTGGGAAAATCTAAATGATAGGCCACTTGTCCCACACACTTGAGAATGGTATAATGACTATAAAATTTGGGTGTTAGTTTCTAACAATGGTCAACCTTGAGGGAAGTTTTCTTATAAGGTTGCAGTCAAAGAAACACTCGATGTCCTTCAACAAATTGACGTTCAGAGCGACCTTCATCTTCATGTTGCTTCATGTGATTATGGGCCATGACTAAATTCTCTTTTAGGGTACAGAGAATATCCTCTCGAACTATAAGTGTTTGGTCTACCACTTGGACCTTCGAGACACCTGAAACTTATGAGAGAACTGAAGGTGGATTTTGTCCATATACTACTTCAAAAGGAGTCATGCAAGTAGTTGTATGGTAAGAAGAGTTGTACAACCATTCAGATAGTGGGAACCATTAAGCCCACTCATTTTTTCTTTCTGATCCAAAACACTTCAAATATGTTTCCAAACACTTGTTGACAACTTCAATTTGACCATCATTCTGGGGATCATATGTTATGCTGAGATGCAATTGGGTGCGTTGTATCCTGAAACGTTCTTGCTGAAAATTGTTGATGAAAGTGGGGTCTTGATCATAAACAATAGAATGAGGCATGCCATGAATCTTGAAGACCTGATGCATGAAATGTTGAGCCATAGTGGAGGTGATAAATGGATGTTGAAGAGAACATAAATGATCATACTTGGAAAGATGATCAACGACCACCATGATGACTGATTTATTTCCCGATTTAGGTAATCCCATAATAAAATACATAGAGATATCCCTCCAAATAACAGTTGGAATCGAAAGTGGTTGTAGTGTTCCAAGAGATTTGACTGTTTCACCCTTGTTGTGTTGAAAAAAATCACATTCTACCACAAAATTGTGAGCGTCCTATTTCATACCATCCCAGAAAAAATAATGTTTGAACCTGTCATAGGTTTTGGTAAACCATGAGTGCCTAGTTGTGGGTATAGCATGAAGCTCAGAAAGTATCATGGATTTAAGTTGTGATTGTTTACTTAAATACAAATGGAATTTGTAGTGAAGATCATTTTTCCAAGAGCACCTTGGGGAAACTGGAAAATCATCCTGCAATTATAGGATCAGATGCAAAATGTTTGGATCTTGTATCCATTCTCGACAAACAACTTGGAGCCAATCTGGTACAATGAAGGAGAGGGAAAAAAGGGACTCTTCATCTTCATATTTTATTGAAAGTGCATCATCAACAACATTGTCTTTCCCTTTATTGCATATGATCTCATAATCATATCCAAAGAGATTAATCACTCGTTTTTGTTGCTCCGGGGATGAAGGGAATTGTTCCAAAAAATACTTAATGCTTTAATGATCTATATTAAATTGGAAGAACTTCCCCAATAGATAAGGGTGTCAAAGATCCATTGCATGCAGAATAACCAACATTTCCTTTTAATATATTGATTGGCCCAAATGTCACTCTGACAGTTGTTTTCTAGTAAACTCCAAAGTTTGACCATGTTGCATAAGGACTGGTTCAATTCCTCTCCTGAAATCATCACATTCCAGGACAAAGGTATTTATGAAATCAGGAAGGGTCAGGACTAGAGTGGTTCACATGGATGCCTTCAAGGTTTGAAAGGTCTGATCAACTGCAGGAGTCCAGGTGAAAGAATTATTTTTAAGGAGAGCAGTGAGAGGTGCCATAATATTTCCATAATTCTTAACAAATTTCTGATAATAGTTTGTTAAACCCATAAATCCACACAAGATTTTGAGAGTCTTTGGGAAAGAACAATCTTCCATAGCTTCAATCTTTATAGGATCCACCCTGACACCTTCCTTTCCAACAATATGACCCAAGTACTCGACCTCTAAGGAACCAAAATTACATTTAGATTGTTTGAGGAAAATTTGGTGTTGAGAGAGTATATGTAGAACTCGATCCACATGAGCAAGATGGGTTGTCCAGGTTTTACTATAGATGAGGATATCATCAAATAAAGCTAATACAAAATGAGGGATAAAAGGATGGAATACATTATTCATGAGGCTTTGGAAAGTGGATGGAGCATTACACAAGCCAAAGGGCATGACCAAAAACTCATAGTGGCCCTCATGAGTTCGAAATGTAGTCTTAGGAATGTCTTCCTTGTTCATATGTATATGGTGGTATCCAGAATGAAGATCAAGTTTAGTAAAGAATTGGGCACCACTCAATTCATTCAAGAGGTCATCAATGATAGGAATGTAAAATTTGTTTGTGATGGTGAGTTTGTTGAGGGTGAGGAATTAAGGACACATGCACCAAGAGATTTCCTTATTAAGGACCATTACCATAAGAGAAGAGTAGGGGCTCGTACTAGGATGAATAACACCTGTCGTGAGAAATTATTCAACAATTTTCTCAATTTCATTTTTTGGGAAAAGGGATGAATATAGGGACGAACAAAAGGAGAAACGATATCAGGGAGAAGGGGAATGGAATGATCATGAACACCACAGGAAGGAGCATGTCCCTAGGGAGTGAAAAAAACAACTTGATGTTTGGAGAGGATGGATTGGAGGTTCTGCGACAAAGAGAGTGTCTTAGCGGTGTGAATGGCATGGAGTTGTGCAATAATTCCATAATCACCTTTTTTGAGGATCTTTTCCATATGATGGGAACTGATGATCTCCGGGGAACTAAAGTTGATGCCTTGAAACTTATATTTTTGGCCCTCCTAGTTGAATTACATGGTTAATTCCTTAAAATCGATGAGAATGGAACCCAGAGTCCTTAGCCATTATGCACCCAACACAATTTCACAACCTTCCATGTCGATAACAAACATATGATATTTCATGTGGTACTAACCAATTTGGAGATGCACATTTTCACAGTGCCCCCCACATTTCATGGACCCACCATTAGCAATCATGATTTGAAAATTATTGACGACATAGATATAGAAATTAGTTTCTTGGGAAATGTAGTGATGAATAAAATTATGGGTGCTTCCACTATCAACAAGGATGATGACCTTCCAATTCTTAATTTAACAAATTATCTTGAGAGTTTGGGGAGCAGATAACATAGTGAGAGAATTCAGGGAAATGATCGGTTCAACTTCGGGAGGGTATGAGGGTGGGATCATTTCAGTGCGTTCAAGTGACTCGACCACAGGGAGGGCCTCAACATCGTCTTCTGAAACACCCTCATAGATGGCCATAAAAAGATTTTGTTCCTTACACTTGATCCCAGGAAAATATTTGTCATAACAATTATAACAAAGGCCTTTGAGTCGATGTTCAACCATTTTTTCCTTGGTTAATTTATGGATCTTTAGTGGACTCGAAGGAGGAATGGGAGTGACTGGTTTAGGGAGAGGAATAAAGGATTTTTTTTGGGTTTGATAAGACACAACCTGTTTGATTCCTTAGCTATTTTAGTAGCTTCCACCCAACTTTGAGGCCAAGCCATGAGGACATCGGAAATAATCTTGTCCTTAAGGCCACCGATTAAACATTCTTGGAAAAAAGCATCATACATGCCCTCTGTATGGAAATCTAATCGCTCAAAAGAGGATATAAAGTATTCCACTATTCCATATTTTTTCAACTTTGTCAAATGACATAAATGTTTGGGGTCAGTGTCAAAGCGTTCATAAATATTTTCCACAAATTGTTTCCAAGCCACATACCCTTGGAGGGCATTTTTTTCCATTGCCAACATTCTTGATCTAGATGGAGAGCATCATACCAGAGTTTGGCCAACTCATATGTAATTCCATACAAAGAGAAATAATGTTCCATTTGGGTTACCCATCCAGTGGTGTCTGAGCCATCAAATTTTTTCACATCCACATGCGGAAGGCATAAGTCCCGCTGAAGGTGATAGGGTTAAAAATTTGGGGAATTCGAGGAATCTTCACCTTCAGAGTGTAAAGTTGGGTCAGAGGAGGGAATGTCTATAGGGATATTCAGATTGGCATAGATCATGTGATGCAGGAGCATCTCTCCACATCATCCAACCAGCCAGCCAGCCACGTCTTCGTGCACGCATTCAAAAGATGAAGAGAGGTGCAACCTCATTTGAAATTTGAATTGAATGTAATTTAATGTCTAGGCTGGTGAGCCATAGAATCCATGCCTTTGTGCAGGCATTAGGTAGATAGGCATTTAATGTGTGTAATGGCTAATATCTAGATCCGATTTTGGACTAGACAACCCATTCAATGCAATTGAATAGGGTAGGTAGATCTGGAGGGAAGCACTCAATGAGCCCCTCAGGTAAAAGAGATTTTTAGATCTCATTTTGAGAAAGTGAAGAGGGAGTTAAGTTGTAATGTTTGTAGGAGAAGAGCCAGGGAGAGCTCAGGAACACCATTGTAAAATACAGGCATTTTCCATTTAATATAAACAAACTAGTTTTTCCTGCATTGTTCTATGTTATATGGATGTCTATGTGTGTTCTTTCATATGTTGTGAATGTATGTGTGTTATATTTGCATTTACAGGGAGTTCTTGATTTCCAGGGTTGAAAGTCTTTGAGGATTCACACCAGGAGGGTGTGACAGAATGTTGTGGGTTCTGATAGCCGTGGATAGAGGATGCACTTCTGAACACCACGGGTTCATACAAAGGCGTGCTGAGGCACAAGAGCTAGAGTCAACAACTTAGGAGAAGAAGACCTTTGAGGTTGCTGAACACCTCAGGAGGTAAGGCTGTGTGGGAGAAGACACAGTTGCAGACAGAATCTCTTAGGAGTTATGTAAAGCTCTGCCAAGTGGGAATTGAGCACGGCATAGTGGTGCATTGAAGAAGGAACTCTGTTGTGAGTTCAGACAGAAGCTTTGAGGAGGAGTTCTGTAGAGCTTTGCCAAGTGCGCATTGAGCGTGTGCACTACAGTGCATTTTTGGGAGAACTCTGTTGAGAGTTGAAGAAGAAACATAATCACTGAGGATTCTAAGAGCTCTGCCAAGTGGGCATCGAGTAAGTGCAAGGAGTGCACGAAAGGAGACAGAACTGTTGAATGTTCTGTGGAAGGATACTCTGCCAGGAGGGCATCGAGTAAGCATGCAGGAAGGAACAGAAGAAGAAGAGAACTCTTTGAGTTCTGTAATTAAGGGAAGAATCCACTGAGGGATTCTCATAGGGTTGTTGAACACCCTGAAAAGGCTCAGCAAGAGGTTGCTTGAGCAGAGGGATAGCCAAGAGGGCATCCAAGAGTTCTCCATCTATGAGAGAAGGAAGTTGAAAGACAAAACCCCTTAGGGGTTTGAGTGGTTGAGAAGCTCAGGAGGGACATTGCTTTCACACATAGAGTCGGGCTGCAAGGAGTGCAGAGACTGAAGAACTCTTTGGAGGAGTTCAGAGTACCCAAAGCTCAGGAGGGTCGATGTTTTATACATGCAGCAAAGGTCAAGGTGAAGGAGTTCACAGAGAGAAGAGAAGCAAAGGTCGAGGCCTTTGAGAAATGGAAATTCTCCCAAGGTTGGGAAGAAAGTGCACAAGTCCAGGAGAAGCACAGCAACCGTCGGATCGGCCGGAGGAAAAGATCTGGACCGTTGATTCTCACGTCTAGAGAAGAGCACAGAAAGAGGAGTTGGTGGACCATCGGATGTTCACATAGAAATCTCGTCAGCCATTGGATCAGGAGAATATGCTCAGAGTTTAGCCTCTGGAGCAAGCGCATAGGGAGAATGGATCTAAGTCGTTAGATCTGGCTCAGGATCGCCGACAACCGTCAGATCTACAAAATTTGCGAGGGAGTTAAGTCCTCGTGAACAGGAGGAGAAATCCCGATAAGAGGAGGAGCCATCGGGATATCGACACTCTGGAAATCGGAGTTCTCAAGGTTATAAAATTCGAGACATCAGAAATCCTGAATCAGCAAAAGAATCTGAGCCATCCGTCTGAGGAGAGGACACGTGCCGCGTGATCGTCCATCCCAGAGATCCGGACACTAGACATCGGGATATTCGACATCGGGAAATCAAAGTTCCTGAGGTCGAAGGAGTTGGGACATCGAAAGTCTGGAAATCCTGGANGAAGGGACGCATGGAGGAGATCAGCGTCATCGGGAAAAATCTCGACAAGGAAGTTGTCCATCGATGTTTAGTTCATCGGGATATCAGTGATCCCGGTGACAAGTTGTTTGTGCACTTTGGAATCATGAAATGCGATACCCCGATGAGTGGGAGCCAACTGTCATCACTGCAGAGGAGGAGGACAGTGCCATAGTGGAAGCCAGTTGTCAGTGCAGCGGAGAGTCATGATTCGAGGAGTCGGGAATCCCGTAGACATATGAAATTGAGAATTGGAAACCTCGTAGCCCTGGGAGACAGGACTATGATCACGATAATAGTGGTCGCATTGGCCAGAGCTTAGCTTGGAGGGCTAGAGAACATCGGGAATCGAAGGATCGCGGGTCCAAAGGACGTTTTCAACTTGGCATTGAAAAGCCCGAAACCTCGATGAAGAGTATGACTACGGTCATATACGAGGACGTCACATGGACCAAAATCTAAGGTAGAAGGGGTGCGTATTGGTGAAAAGGAGCTCATCGGTGATCGGGGATCGAAGAGTACAGTGACTCTTGACAGCGGGAAGCTCGAAACCCCGAACCCCGATATTGAGTCGGGGAAAAGTCACGGTAAAGTGCAGAAGGCCGTGAACGGAGTTAAAGGACCTATGGACTGGGTCAAATTTTCTCAGTGATTCCTGAGGGAATCCAAGGAGCCGCTTCGGCTCAGCAGAAGAGGGGATTTTGATCGATCCTGTGAGCGGGTGAGGAGTTTGTCGGAGGAGGCAGAGCTAGAGCGCCTGCGTCAAGTGGCATTGGAGCTAGTTCTTGTCTGTATATTTTAGGCAGGAAGAGGCAGGAAGAGGTAAGGAGCACTCTGATACACGTAAAGTGGTATCAGAGCAGGAAATTCATCTATATATTGCAGGTGAAAGAAGACAGAGTGTTGAGGGCTCTGTGATGATTATTTGCAGGTAGGCAACAGTCGAGAAGACAGTCAGGGAGACTGTAGGAAGATGAAGATGGACACACTCAAGATGCAGAGTGACAGCAATAGGTCTACCAGGGAGGCATATAGACACAACAAGATGGCTATTGAAGGCCGTAGAAAGAAAAGCAAGGCAGAAAAGCTTGAAGAAATGGATAAAGAAAGGGATAAAGAACTCTATGAATTAAAATAAGACATAGAGAAGCTCGAACTACAGATGCGGTAGGATAGGAGGTTGAGACGGATGCATGAATTGCCCATGAAGAAGGCAAAAGAAAAATGGCCAGTTAAGGAGTTGATGGTCAGAGGGCAATGCAGGCTGTTGAAAAAGTGGTTGAGGTATGCAGAAAACCTCTAGGCCACAGAGGAAAAGATAATTTATGTCTGTGAGCCAGAGACTGGGAGAGGTCTCGATGATGAAGAGGATGAATTGGGATCAGCTGAGGATCTCAAGCACTGCCAGAAGGGCAGATTAGAAATTCTTGTTTGCCAGGAGGGCAATGAATTGATGTCACTGCGGGATCTCACAGACTATTAGGAGGACAACCAAGGGATTTCACATTGCCAGCTGGGCAATGAAAGGAGATCGCTGCGGGATCTCGAAGACTTCCAGGAGGGCAGTGGAATCATCTCAGATTGTCAGGTGGGCAGAGATGAGAATGCAGGACTAGCTGAAAGTCTCATGGACTCGGAGGTGAGTTCGATTCAGCGAGTGCTGATGAAGGTGGGATCGGTTGATCTCATAGTATGCCAGGAAGGTAGCAGAAGCATCCCATATTGCTAGGTGGGCAGGGATGAGCAGGTGAATTTTGATCAGCCCAAGGAGTTGACAGAGCAGATGAGACTGTCTGAAGGTCTCATAAATTCAGAGATGAATTTAGATCAGCATGTGCAACTGACAGAAGAGGAGGAAGATCAGGATGATCTTCTAATGATTGGGGAAATTGGGATATTCCTACCATGTGCCCAGGAGGAGAAAATATTTATGTTGCAGATGGTGCAACAATAGAACAGTCACAGCGGATGATGACTATCAAGGAGGAATTAGAGCAGGTTTTGGAAGCTGCCCCAGAAGGAAAAGAGAGTGAGAATTCTGAGGAATGGCTCAATAATTTCGGCCAGGGAGATGAAAGGAAAGAAGCTGTAGCACTGAAGCTAGTAGCAAAGGAAGCCAAGGAGCAGGAAGGAAGATTTACTACTCCATGGGAGATAGACCTAGAGATGTTGGAAGATTGGTTGAACAATCCAGAGCCAACAAGAAGACTGACAGAAGTTGAGCTGTCAGAGAAGGTGACTGAACAGAAAGTCAGTCAGGAAGAGACTGCAGAGCTGAAGTCTGCAGCAGAGTGGCAACTTGAGGCCACTGATGAAGAAGAAGAAGATGGCATCGGAGATCATAGCAATCTGCCCAATTGTAGAAAATTTTTGCAGCTGAGGAGACTCCAAAAACAGATCCAGCCACTGGAGCAGCTGGATGCAGAAATAGAAGACATCACAAGGCTGATGTTGAGATCAGCAGAAACTGCCAGCGAGGAGTAGCTGAGAAAAAGGAAGGAAGCAACAGCAGCAGTAGAATGGAGTAGATGGGAAGCTCCAGATATTTGTTTGGGATCCAGAAGGATTTCCAACATCTTAGAGGGGAAGCACATGCGCAGGATCTCATGATTTTGCAACTGAGGAGTTTGATGCAAGAGCATCTCTCCACATCAACCAACCAGCCAGCCAGCCACGTCTTCGCGCACGCATTCAAAAGCTGAAGAGAGGTGCAACCTCATTTGAAATTTGAATTGAATGTAATTTAATGTCTAGGCTGGTGAGCCATAAAAGCCGTGCCTTTGTGCAGGCGTTAGGTAGATAGGCATTTAATGTGTGTAATGGCTGAGATCTAGATCTGATTCTGGACTAGACAGCCCATTCAATGCAATTGAATAGGGTAGGTAGATCTGGAGGGAAGAACTCGATGAGCCCCTTAGGTAAAAGAGATTTTTAGATCTCATTTTGAGAAAGTGAAGAGGGAGTTAAGTTGTAATGTTTGTAGGAGAAGAGCCAGGGAGAGCTCAGGAACACCATTGTAAAATATAGCCATTTGCCATTTAATACAAACACAACAATTTTTCCTGCATTGTTCTGTGTTATATGGATGTCTCTGTGTGTTCTTTCATATGTTGTGAATGTATGTGTGTTAGATTTGCATTTACAGGGAGTTCTTGATTTCTAGGGTTGAAGGTCTTTGATGCTTCACACCAGGAGGGTGTGACAGAACGTTGTGGGTTCTGATAGCTGTGCACAGAGGATGCACTTCTGAACACTGTGGGTTCAGACAAAGGCGTGTTGAGGCACAAGAGTTGGAGTCAACAACTCAGGAGAAGAAGACCTGTGAGGTTGTTGAACACCTCAGGAGGTAAGGCTGTGTGGGAGAAGACACAGTTGTAGACAGAATCTCTTAGGAGTTCTGTAAAGCTCTGCCAAGTGGGCATTAAGCATGGCATAGTGGTGCATTGAAGAAGGAACTCTTCTATGAGTTCGGACAGAAGCTTTGAGGAGGAGTTTTGTAGAGCTCTTCCAAGTGGGCATTGAGCATGTGCGCTGCAGTGCATTTGTGGGAGAACTCTGTTGAGAGTTGAAGAAGAAACAGAATCACTGAGGATTCTGAGAGCTCTGCCAAGTGGGCATCGAGCAAGTGCAAGGAGTGCACGAAAGGAGACAGAATTGTTGAATGTTCTGTGGAAGGATACTCTGTCAGGAGGGCATCAAGTAAGCGTGCAGGAAGGCACGGAAGAAGAAGAGAACTCTTTGAGTTCTGTAATTAAGGGAAGAATCCACTAAGGGATTCTCATAGGGTTGTTGAACACCCTGAAAAGGCTCAGCAAGAGGTTGCTTGAGCAGAGGGATATCCAGGAGGGAATCCAAGAGTTCTCCATCTGTGAGAGAAGGAAGTTGAAAGACAAAACCCCTTAGGGTTCTGAGTAGTTGAGAAGCTCAGGAGGGACAGTGATTTCATGCACAGAGTCGGGCTGCAAGGAGTGCAGAGACTGAAGAAATATTTGGAGGAGTTCAGAGTACACAAAGCTCAGGAGGGTCGGTGTTTTATACACGCAGTGAAGCTCAAGGTGAAGGAGTTCACAGAGAGAAGAGAAGCAAAGGTCGAGGCCTTTGAGAACTGGAAATTCTCCCAAGGTTGGGAAGAAAGTGCACAAGTCCAGGAGAAGCACAACAGCCGTTGGATCGGCCGGAGGAAAAGATCTGGACCGTTGATTCTCACATCCAGAGAAGCGCACAGAAAGAGGAGTTGGTGGACCGTCGGATGTTCACATAGAAATCCCGTCAACCGTTGGATCGGGAGAAGATGCTCAGAGTTTAACCTCTAGAGAAAGCACACAGGGAGAATGGATCTGAGTCGTTAGATCTGGCTCAAGATCACAGACATCCATCGGATCTGCAGAAGTTGCGAGGGAGGTAAGTCCTAGTGAACAGGAGGAGAAATCCCAATAAGAGGAGGAGCCATCGGGATATCGGCACTCGGGAAATCGGAGTTCTCGAGGTTATAAAAGTTTGGACATCAGAAATCCCAAATCAATGAAAGAATCTGAGTTGTCCGTCTGAGGAGAGGACACGTGTCGCGTGATCGTCCATCCCGGAGATCCGGACACTAGACATCGGGATATTCGGCATCGGGAAATCGGAGTTTCTGAGGTCGAAGGAGTTGGGACATCGAAAGTCTCGAAATCCCGGAGGAATCGGGACCGTCCATCTGGAAGGGACGCGTGGAGGAGATCAGCGTCATCGGGAAAAATCCCGACAAGGAAGTTGTCCATCGATGTTTAGTTCAACGGGATATCGGTGATCCCGGTGACAAGTTGTTAGTGCACTTTGGAATCGTGAAACGCGATACCCCAATGAGTGGGAGCCAGCTGTCATCACTGCAGAGGAGGAGGACAGTGCCATAGTGGAAGCCAGCTGTCAGTGCAGCGGAGAGTCAGTATTCGAGGAGTCGGGAATCCCGTAAACATATGAAATTGAGCATTGGAAACCCCGTAGCCCCGAAGGAAGATAGGACTATTATCACGGGAATAGTGGTCGCATTGGCCAGAGCTTAGCTTGGAGGGCTAGAGCGCATCGGGAATCGGAGGATCACGGGTCCAAAGGACGTTTGCAACTTGGCATCGAAAAGCCCAAAACCCCAATGAAGAGTATGACTGCGGTCATATACGGGGAGGTCACATGGACCAAAAGCTAAGGTAGAAGGGGTGTGTATCGGTGAAAAGGAGCTCATTGGTGATCGGGGATCGAAGATTATAGTGACTCTCGACAGCGGGAAGCTCGAAACCCCAAACCCCGATATTGAGTCGGGGAAAAGTCATGGTAAAGTGCAGAAGGCCGTGAAGGGAGTTAAAGGTCCTGTGGACTGGGTCAGATTTTCTCAGTGATTCCCGAGGGAATCCACAGAGCCGCTTCGGCTCAGCAGAAGAGGGGATTTTGATCAATCCTGTGAGCGGGCGAGGAGTTTGTCGGAGGATTCAGCAAGGAGTGCCCTGCGTCATCATGCTAGTGAAGGATGCAAGATGGGTAGCGAGGTCTTGTTTTATGGTTTCCATTTTAGTGTCTATGTAGGAATGCATGCTTTTATTGATGGTGGAAAAATTAGCACTGAGTTGCCTCACTTCATGTTGGGTCTTTGTGAAATTAGAAGACAAGGAATTGAAGCGAACTTCCAAGTCTTAGCTACGGGTGTGGGCCATGATGAAGAGGGAAAATGAAAAGGGATGGGTGGTACCACACATAAAATGAGTTATGGGTGAATTGTATCATGACGATCAGGGCGACTAGGGAAATCCAATGGGGTAAGTCTCAAATAAGGGTGTTGGAAGGGGGTCGGGTCCATAGGGAAAAAAAAATGCTAAAAAATGATAGGTGTGACTGTGATAAGGGAGAAGAGAGGAATCTAACAAGATAGGGATCAAATAATGGTGCCAACAGGATCTAGAATTTTTTTTGTTTACTCCAATGGAGTTATACTCCGATAAAAAGAATACTGCAGTGTTGAAATGCCCAAATTCTTAACAGGAAGAAATGTGTAGTAACTTCACAACCCGAATGCAGGAGGCACAATTGTGCGACAATAGATATTATATGTTCTGTTTTTTGTTTCCGTCCTAAGGGTTAGGGTATGAAGGGTTTCTACAGACAAGGGTTTTCCCTGTGCTATAGCTCTCTGATATACGTGAAGGGTACCAAAGTAGTACTCAGCCCCATATCTCAGGGCACCGACTAAGGATTCTAGACCGTGCCCTTAACCGTACTACCCGACTACCCAGGTACTAGAGAGTATCTTCCCAAGTTATTTTCTTGGTGGCACTATAGCAGTTAGGTGACCGATCAGTTTATCTATAGAGGGATTCAGAAGATCTATGTCGATTCGTATACAAGTGTTGTCTAATGCGCTACCACTCGAAGGGATACCAACATGGGTTACAAGGGTTACCAACAAATGTGCACTTAAGTGCCATTTTTATTTCCTACATGTATGACTCCTCGACCGTGGGTTTATGCGCGTAAAGACCGATCTTTGTAGCTTTAAGACGCTAAAATATCTCTCTACCCTGAAAAAAAATTAACCCACAATTTTTTACCAAGGAAAGTTCCTTGATACCACTTGTAGTATTCCATATATAAAATAGTATGAAGAACATAAATCTTTTAGCTAGAAATGGCAGAACAAAAATGAGATAACCAGAAAAATACCAGAATAACACCAGAAAAAGCACCTTGATTAATGATAGCAATGTTCAGTTGCCTCTTCGAGGGGGAAACCTCCAACAAAGCATAGCTCTATTACAATAATATCCAAGACAAAAAATCTCATACCCTCTACACCTATTTATAATAAATATGTCTATCCAAAAGAACAATCTAGAGGAAGATCCTTCTATAAGTGGAAGATTGTATTAGGTCTTTTTACATTTGACATATTATTCCTTATTGATAGGCCTTATTAATATTGATATTTATTACATGGAAACACATCATAATACCTATGTGAGGGGTTAGCAAGGTTAGGTCCCTAACAATTATTCATATGTAAACAATGCAGAACGAATGCGTAGGAATTGTAAGAGCATCGGTGCTCTACATACGTTGAAAAAAAAGAACCGATGCAAAATAGTTATAAATGCTCCAGGGCATTTTATTTTATTTTATTAATGTGTCAATGTGTTTGTATTATATTAATTCATTGGTGCATTTGTGTTATATTAGTGTGTCAGTGTGTGTTTGTAAATATTTCATTGGCGTGTTTTGACAAGAACAACATCAAAAACAAACTACGCTACAAGCTCCCCCCACCCGCCCCGCCCCCCCATTTTTTTAGTTATATGTAAAATTGGCTAAAACCTCGACAGTTAATAGACGAGGTTGTAGTAGAGGTGTTTGTGAAATTTTTTCCATATTTTGTAACACTAAAAACCTCTGCAAAAACCTCAGCTAGAAGGTGTTCTCCTTGTAGTGATTGCAACATTCATCTTAAATCTAACTTATGTAGAATTTCTAAGTTCTCCAATGGTCATGTTGCATTCAAAATTTATTAAGGGCTATGTTGTTATTATGTTTTTTTTTTTGCACACATATATTTGTATGTTTCTCAAGAGTTATATCAGATTGCAATATTCTTCAATGGTTATTTCATAGTGTGACATCCATCTAAAGTCAACTATGTTCAACCATAGTAAGTATGGCCATCAATAGTCAACCATGATCAACAATGGCCAACTATTCATGACCATGTTTGTTATGGTTGAACATGGTTGGTGATGGTTGACTATGAGTGATAATCATTGATTATTGTTAGCTATAGTCTATTATGTTCAAATGGTTTGATTATGGTTTTCCATATTTGACGATGGTTAACAATAGTTAATTATGATTTACCATGTTTGACTGTGATTGAAAATATTTCACTATAATTAACAATAATTAAATATGTCAATTTTAATTATTCTATTAGCTTTGAATGAATTTAATTAAATATTATTAAATTTGATAAATTATATCTAGCTATAACTTGACCAGATTTGATGTACCCAAAATTAGTTCAAAAATACCCTTAAAATTGAGATACATCAAATCATATATATATATTATTGCATACAGTGCGAAGAATAATGATGCATTCCTTCATTCATTACATGCGCCATCACTAAATGCCATTTTTATATCATGGTGAGCAGTGTTCAAATGTGAACTCGTCCAAGCCCTTACAAAGGGTTCTGTCACGTCAGAGATGCGTTACTCAAAATTTGGCCTTCAAAGAAAATTTAAAATCTCAATTTTACATGTCCATTAGGAAGGGGAGAATTAATCACAATGTTTAAAAAGAAGGGTGATTGTGTAAATATGTTGTCCATATTAATTTCATATATTTAGCAGTATATTTCAAATATTACACATTTAAGTGTTTGGACAAGTTCAAATTTGATCAAGAATTGATATTTTCTTTCTGATGGGTTCAAACTTTATCGATAGTTGGGATTCACTCTATAGGTCTATCGCTGCAAATTAGAGTTGAGGAAACCGCTAAGGTGGGCATTAAGTGTTTGAACGTTGAGGACTGAAACATTTCTTTCAAACTTTTTCTCACTCCACGAATCCTCATAATACTTTTCACAGATAATCTTTCTAGAATTTTAATTAACATGTCTTGGGTCACTCTATTTCATATTTTTTCTACCATTTCCATCTTACTACTCCCTTCCATGTTTTTATTACTAGTGAAAAGTTATAGTGACTTGTATCATCAATAATATCTCATGACACAAATGCACATACTTCTCTATGCGATGTCTTGCATTCATTAACCATTATACCATTTCATTTTCACTGCTTTCAAAGAGAGGATTGAAGTTTCCAGATTAATTAAGGCCATTATAAATGTCCTCTATTGACATCATTGGATAGTTATATCAAATATAAATTAGTACACCTAAATAAATCATCCATCTATTCCAAATCCAATTAGTAAAATAGAATGATTCCTTGTACTTTGCAATCTTTGCATTCTGAATAACCATATTCCTAAATATTATAATAGCATACCTCATTAACTCTTCACATTTTGATGGTGTTTGGATTGTGGGTATTTGAGATTCATATATGATGGGTTATGTGTGTTATTTGTGAAGTTTTCTTTTAGATTTGAGTGGTTATATTTTTTTTATTTTTTTTTATATATGTGTTTTATCTAATCCATTTGTGAATGTTTTAGGAAAGGATTTTGTGAGGATCTTATTTTAGTTTTATTGTTAAAATATTATCCTTAATGATGAGCAATAGCATAAATACTATATATTTAGGAATGTGGTAAAGAGGATCTAGATTATGGAGTAATCTTATTGATAATAGGGTAACATGGTCTGATAAGTAGATCATATGGTTTAGGTAGACAATAAATAGGAAATTATTGGTTTCTTTTTTTCTTTTTTTTTCCAATTTTGAACTTGTAAAACTCAAAGCTCAAAGATAATCTCATATTTTCTATCTATTTTCTTTTGAAATTTGTTATAGTCTTAATGACCCTATACACTATATTGGTCACCCGCTAGAAAGGACGAAACCCTATTTTATTTTTGTAATTTTTTATGAAAGATCTATTAAATTTACACTTGTCAATTAAAGCACAATTATTTTTATAACTTTTCATCTTTGAAGGGTTGGATGATTATATGCCCTTCCCACTGAAATTGAAACTAACTCTTTAAATTTGATCACTAATTACAAGCCTTGCATACTTTTGTGAAGGGGTTTCCTAAATGGTGTAGAATTATTGTGATTATTAAAGTATAAGGGTTTCTTAATTATGAATGATGCATATTTCTAAAATTCTAGAGAAAGAATCTATGATTTTATAATTTCTATATTATTTTAATATTTTATAATGTAAATTATGTTAATTTAATAGTAAATAAATATTAGAATTTTTAAAGTCAAATTTATTAAATTTTTAAATACATTATTTTTTTATTATAATTAAAAGTTCTTAATTATCATTTTATTTATTTATTTGTTTTCCATACAAAAAAAAATTATATTCCAAAAATAATATACATGAATACAGTCTCCATGGACCTATCCGAAACACCATACATGTGTATACAAACTCGAATTTTTCCCTCCTTTCAAACACATGGTCGATTATAGACGACACACCAAAAATTGTGTGGTTTTCTTTCAAAAATCTAATATCTTACACAATCTTTCGTATACATTAAATTCATAACCACAAATCATTTAAAATGTTCAACTCAATAAGATAAGACTAGCTTTTGGATAAAAATCTGTTAGAAGTGAAATTCCATGCACTCGAGCTCCTATTCATCCATGAATTCCTATAATGAGAAAAAACCAAAACAACATTCCATAGATTTCTTAGATAACTGGTATACCTTCTAGTTAACCTCTATGTATATGTGTGAAGGACTTCCACTCGATATCATATATAAAACTACGAATTTGGAAGAGAAAGTGTTGTAAAATTAATATCTCCACCTTCCACTTTTCATTTTCCCAATCGATGACTACTTGGAAGTCACAAAGTACTTGGAGGCGCTTGATGCCTCTAAAGTTGGAAAAATATAACAAGGAGTATAGGGAAAAAAAAAAACATATTGATAACATAGTGGATATGGTAGTAATGATGGGAGTTATCGAATAATACCACATCTACTTCACATCTAGGAGAATGTCCTGGCACTATTGAAAAATCCCAAGGGGGTTTCCTTATCCAATGATGTCATGACATGAACTATGGATTTATTACTTTTGGGAGTACTCTTGAATTCTAGTGTTTTTTAATAATGAGCCCTGACACAACCTCCTCAGGGATATGTTTGTCCTGAAAAACACACATGTCGCAAGCCCAAAAAATATGGTATACAAAGAGAAAGGGAAAGAGTCGAAGCATTCCACTACTTAGTCCTTCACCAATATAGCACACATAACTCTACACTAATACGATTCCATTGAGATTACGACTTAAAAAAAATTTCCAATATTTTCCATACCTCATATGTAAACGAAGAGATGAGATGATGTCTCATACTCGCCAATACACTCTGCACATCTACCTAGACTAGCCCAACCACGTTTCAACAAATTGTTCCAAGTAAGAAGCTTATTTTTAAGGGCCAACCATAAAACTATTTTATCCTTCAATATGTGTTCCCACCACCATGGAAAGGGATAAGAAACACCTGATTCAATCCCTTGAGAGAGGATTTTTAGACTAGGCCAAAGATTCTAGTTCCTTCCCGTAAAGGTTAATATGATTAGAACAAAGTTTTCAAACAAATCGTCTCAATTCCTTGACACGAGCAATGATTAATCCTAAGTCAATTTTAGTCTTCTATCTATTTCTACCTAAATGAACAAGGTCCAGTCCTCTAGTGTCACATAAGGAGAAAATGTTTTGAATGGCTATAATCATCCTCACCTACTCCAAGAGTGTATATTCCTCATCTTTTGTGACCCATGGATCTTCCCATATTTTTATTTTTATTTTCCTCCCATTATCGATTGTCGAGAGAGTCCATTTTCCCACTAGAAGAAAAGAGTCCAGCAAATCTCTCCATATGATTCAATCATTCTTAGAATATTTTCTAGGGACACAAAACCATTCCTCCAACGAGGAAGAACCTAAGTATTTAGACTTCATTACCCCTCCCCATAGAGAAGAGTTCTAAACTAACCTCCAAAACATGGATGAAAATGTAAGGATTTTTAACAAGAAGGATTTTCTAGGCTTGGAAACACTTGACCATTTAACAAGAAGGATGTCATCTTGGTTCCAACTTCTTGAGCATAAAAATGGAAATCAATTTGCTTATGAATTTTTGTCTAGATCCCTTTGAGAACTTTTTCTATGTAAGTCCAATATACCGGAATATTTTGTAGCACTAATTTAAGAAGAGTAATCCTATCTCCTCATGATAACCACCTCATGATAGCCACATGTTAACCCATAGCATAGTTGGGTAAAGCCACACCCCATTTTCAAATCGATAGGCATTAGGTTNATATATATATATTTAAAACCTTCCCTCATATTTAGAAAATATTTAAAACTTCCATAAAAGGTGTCAAATCTTTCCAAGGGAAGGAATAGTGGACACAAGACTTTCAACATGGTATAGTGGACCCACGAGGACATCATCAACGAAAAGAAGATGAGAAAGAACTTTAGATGGAGAGACTTTGAGGCCCTTTGAAAACCCTAGCTCCTTGTACGCACCATGGCCTTCCCAAAAGGGATTCAAAGGTCAAAAACTAGTATTTCGAGGGCTAGTATTTTGGCCCCGAGAGAATTAAAAGAAAGGATGATCATGGCTTCACCTTGGAGTGGGCCTTTCCTGCTCTAAGGGCCCGGATGATGGTAGCTTGTTTGCCACTTTGAAAGTCCTTTTCTGCTTGAAGGACTTTACGTCTCTTTTGCTGGAGAGAAAATCGTGTCGTTGACTAGGGGAACGGGACACGGGGGAAATCTCCTCAGTGATGGACTCGAGAGCCATCTGGGACAATGCAAGGGGAAAGAATCATATTGAATGCCGTCTGGGACACTAATCTAGTCACCTAGGATGGATCACGGGGGAAACATACCTCTCGAAGCTTCTGCAGAATCCTGTACTCTACGTGTTTCCATTGACAATGAAGAACCCTCTGCTATCCAGGCCATTTCTACCTGCTGTAGGGAAATGAACTTCGACTCCCTGTGAAATATCTGTTCGGCACCAAAATCGTCCTCCCTTTAGTCTATCTCTGCAATATCCATCGCGTGTCGAGCATCCTTAGAGCTGTAAAACAAGATAGGGCTAACTTCAGAAGGAAAACCACCGAGGTATTACCGCATGAATGAGGTCGCAAGGCCGGGAAACCTCCCATCTGCAAAACCACAGACCTTCATTATTTTCTTAATTATCATTTTATTATAATATTATTTAAATATTTTATAAAATAAATTATTAGAGGCCTACACCTATTGAAAAGAGCAATAATTAATAAACTTTAATGGATAATGTTATTTATGTGGACAAGATTTTTATGGATCTAATAATAAATTAATCTCTAGTTTTTAATCATTGTGAAAATAAAATAGTTTTTTATTAAAAAGATAAAATAGTTTTTTATTAAAAAGAGTGATTAATTTGTTTAGTATAATAAATAATAATAATAATAACCTATTTTTAAGGTCACGGCCAAGCCACATCAAATTGGTGTATGAGATCCCCTTGTTTGTAGGACAAGGAACCCCTCCACCCAATAATTTGATTGGTAAAGTTTACAGAGATAATAATAACCACCCAATTAAATATGCCATTTTTTTTAATACTGCGAGAAAATGGGTTTAGATTTTTAACTATTAATATGTCCACTTGTCCATGTTTTTTTGTTTACTTTGCCTTGAATGCCTTTAAGTTTTTAACTATTAGAAGTGTCATCCACTAGTACATGGAGTGCATTTAGAGGGTTCGGAGTTTCCTATGTTTCCTATGACTGCTTTGATTAGGTCCCGACTTTGATTCAATCCTAGAGACCATTCGAGCAAATCTAGTAAAATATATTTCTTGCAATGATGCATGGAGTATGGTTTCGAGTAGTTGTTTCTTCATAATAAGTGTACGCGAAATGAAAGCTCATTGGGATTAAATTTAAAAATGTTTAGATAACCTTTGGAATGCACTCTTTATGAAGAGGTGAATGTTGTTGTTTTGTTTTGAAATTGTTTTAAGGTTTATGTTGGAATATTATGTTAATTGTTTATGGTTTATTTTTTTTAATTATAATTATGTAGGGTTTATATTTGGGTATCATAATGTTGAGTGTTTATATTGATTTTTAAGTTTTAGTAAATGTATTATAATTAACAATAGTCATTTTATAAAAGTGGTTGATATACTAAGATCATTATCAATAGTTTGAAAAATAAAAAATGTTGTTGATAACACAAGGGAAAACCATTAATGTAATGTAACATTAATGATATATTAATATATTAATATAATGTATAAATTAAAGTATTAATTTACATTATTAAACTAATAATACATTAATAATGTATAACAATTTAATACATTAATAATTTACTATTACCTTAAAACATTAAAAAATATTAATACCTTAATAAAGTAATACATTATTAAAGTATTAATACATTATAAATACATTATTACAAAAGTCTTTTAAAGTATTAGTTAATTAATTAATACATTAATAAAATATTATTAACTAAAACATTAATATATTAGTAAAGTATTATTAATTAATCTATTCATACATTAATACAATATTTGTACATTAATAAAATATTAATATAGTAATAGATTAATAAAGTAATAATTATAGTATTTTTAAAGGATATTAAACATGACCTTCGATAAGGTTGACTTTTCGTTGATTGTAGTTGACCATGGTTAACAGTTGTTGACCATAGCTTACCATGGTTGGCTATGAACATCATTGACCATGACTATGGTTGGCATTGATCATTGTTGACCTTAATCATGGCTATGGTTGATCGTGACTTTGACTATGGTTGAATATACTTGACCATGACCATGCATGAAGAGGATTGATAGATTTCTACGTAAAAATATCAACATAAATAATAATGAAATGTTTACGAAATGTTTGACCATGCATGACTACGTCGACCATGACCATGGTTGACTGTGATAGACTACTGTTGACTATGGTAAATGATGACATCCATGGTTGACCATGATTGTGAATATGGTAGAACATGACTATGGTTTCTTATGTTTGACCATAACAATGACCATGACCATGGTTAAGTTTGTTACACCAATGTTGACTTTGGTTTACTCTGGTTGACTATGGTTAAATAATGTTGACCTTGCTTGATTATGACCATGGTTAATAGTGGTTGACCTTGGTTTACCATGATCATAGTTAATTATGGTTAACCATGACCATGGTTAACTTTATTAGACCTTATACTTTGGTTTACTATCATTGACTATGGTTGACCATGGTATATTTTGGTTGACCTTGACCATGGTTGAACATGGTTGACAATGGTTAACCATGGTTGACAATTATTGTCCATGACACCAACAATGACCATGGTTAACTTGGATTGACCTCGATTGACTTTAGCTTACTATGGTTGGCTATGGTTTACCATAGTTCATCATAGCCTTTAGTATGGCTGACCTTGGTGGACCATGGTTGACAATGGTGAACCATGTTTGACAATTTTTGTCCATATATTACCATGGATGCCCATGATTATGGATGACATTCACTGTGTTTGACATTAACTTTGACTATGGTTGACTATTACCTTAACTATGGTTAACTATTATTGATCGTGACCAAGAGTATGGTCTGCTATGGTTGACCTTAATCATAGTTGACTATGATTTTCCATGGTTGGCTATGGTTAACTATGGTTGAGCCTGACATGGACCAAAGTTGAGTATTGTTGTTCATGGTTGACTATGGTTGACCATGATGATGGTTGATTATGGTTGACTAAGGATGACTATGATTGACCATGCCCATGCATGATCTTCATAGGTGATTCGGATTATTTTCAACATGAAATGAGAGCGGAGATATAACACAGAAATATTCAGAGATATTGCAAGAGAGACAACAATATAACAGAGATATAGCGGAAATATAACAAGAGTTAGAGATATACAATAATACACGATTTCTATTAATGAAATAAATGTACAGAGATTGTAAAAGTACAGAGTGAAAGACTCGCTAGAATGGTGGTAGCTTATCTCTGAGAAGAGATGTGACGGCTACTCGCATTTGTAAGAAGATGATTACAATGAGGCTCTGAAGGCCTTTTTACAATAAGCAGGAATGCCAAAAACCCTAGACATCGAAAAACCTAACCCTAGGAGATGAAGCATCAAAAGTCATGTGGGCCCCGTTTGGGTAAGTTGGTGCATCAACTTCCCAGGGTCGTAACTTTTGCATACGATCTCCATTTTAGGCGTATGATAGCTCGTTGGAAAGATCTATTCGAGAACTACAACTTTTGGGTGGGCAACATGATCTACGATCCATGTTGCTCCTCGTTTTCTCAAAAAACATCGTTTAGGGCCTCAAAATGGCCCCGAAAGTTAAAAACTGCTAAAAATAGTAAATTACCAAAATTGCCAAAAACATGTTTTGGGCCAGTTGGAGAAGGTGGGTGGCCACCGATATCCACCTGGATCAATCCTCGCTCCTTAGGAAGCAATGTTCTCCATTGCGTTGAGTTCCTGAGGGAGAGGGGAAAGCGATTGCTAAATCTAAATCTTGGTGATCTGCTTGCCTTGCTGGAGAAGTGGCGTTGCTTAGCTTGTTGAAGGCTATCACTAACCTTTGGCTGGAGGGTTTGGACCTTTTTAACCAGTCTGGCTATTTTAGATGACTGTGTGCAGAAGGAATCTTTGTTCTTTATTGCAACCTTATCGACCTTGTTTTGTTGGATAGAAGGTGCTTGGGCCGAAGCTGTGGTGGTTGTAGTATCCTTTTGTTCACCTTTTGAACAGATTGTGGAGAGGATGAATTTTGTGGTATGAGATACTACCTTGCAGCACTGTTTAGGTGGGGCAGTAGTTGGAACTACCTCTGGTATCCTGTAGAGATGACCCCCCAGAGTAATAATGACACTACGGGGTCGAGACTCATAAATAGCATGGCGTTTCCACATATATGGCTGGCCCAAGAGAACATCACAGACATCCAGTGGGGAAACATCACATAATACCTCATCCTTGAAGGGTTGGATGCCGTATGACAATCGACACTGCTAGTTGACACGAAGATCTCATCCTTGGCGAAGCCACCCGATGTTGTATGGTTGTGGGCGTGGTGTTGTTGACAATCCCAACTGTTTGACGACCTTTGCTGAGATGAGGTTCTTTTGGCTTCCACTATCAACAATAAAATGTAGTGGGATCCCCTTCACCCACATCTGTGAATGAAAAAGGCACTCCCCCTCTTCTGGATCTGTTGGTTCTTCTGGTTGAATTGTTGCGGTCGCGATAATAGCAGTGGGGTCTGCATCGATGATCTGTCTTTTCCCATTATTTTCAGAATCAGATTCTGAATCAAGGTTCGTCTCCTTGTCTTTGATCTCAGCCACCAATGATTGTTTTGAGCAACATTCATCAGTGTTGTGCCAGGGGCTTTTGTGGAAATCACACCATTTTATGGTGTCCTTCTTTGTCTTCCTGTGACCCTTCTTTTCCTGTGGCTTGGACTGGTTTTCAGGAGACTGTTTGTTAGGGTTGTTTTTGTCATACTTTGGTTGTTGCGGATTTGCAGACCCGAACTCTTGTTTGTTCTGGTGCTTAAATTTCTGCTCAATTTTAACAGCATATCGATAAGCAACACCGAGTGATGAGATGCCCAGAAAATCCATTTCAGTTTGGATGTATCTGTGTAAAGCCCCACGGTATTTCAGAACCAAATGTCATTCGGAATCTTTGATACCCAGCTTGGTGCGCAAGATATGGAAACTATTCGTGAACTTCGGAACTGATTGGCCCCTCTCTTGCCACAGTGTGGTTCATCTCATGTACTCATCCTCATAGTTGCCAACAGGGTAATATTGTTCCTTTACCACATCCACAAAAAAATCCCAAGTGGGATCGACCCCATATATTCCAGACTCCTCTGTGGAACTCTGCTCCCAGTAAGTTTCCCACCAATGTTTGACATGGGGGAGAGCCTTAAGGAGTGTGAAGGTGATCTTTTCCTTGTCTAAAAAATTATGAACAGAGAAATAAC
>ML780298.1:77329-101783 GCA_009831015.1 Picea engelmannii | reverse complement strand
TGCACCTGATGCTATCGGTAGGCGTTGAAGGATGTGGGAAAAATTCTCCATCATTTCGTCCCTCTGTCGCGTGAGAGCTTGCTCAAGCAACAGACTGATAGGATCGTCTACTCCATCATTTTTCTTTTCTTCCGCCATTGAGGATTTCTTGGGTGTGCGAGAGCGATTGTCCTCAAGAGAGACAAGCTCGAGACCCAATTTTCTATACTCGGACCTCGTCGGGGACATGCACTGAAAAACGATCAAGAGCAACCTGCTCTGATACCACTGATCCAGATTATTTTCGGCACGAAATGAGAGCGGAGATATAACACAGAAATATTCAGAGATATTGCAAGAGAGACAACAATATAACAAAGATATAGCGAAAATATAACAAGAGTCACAGATATACAGTAATACACAATTTCTATTAATGAAATAAATGTACAGAGACTGTAAGAGTACAGAGTGAAAGACTCGCTAGAATGGTGGTAGCTTATCTCTAAGAAGAGATGTGACGGCTACTCGCATTTGTAAGAAGATGATTACAATGAGGCTCTGAAGGCCTTTTTACCATAAGCAGGAATGCCAAAAAACCTAGACATCCAAAAATCAAACCCTGGGAGATGAAGCGCCAAAAGTCATGTGGGCCCCGTTTGGGTAAGTTGGTGCATCAACTTCCTGGGGTCGTAACTTTTGCATACGATCTCCGTTTTAGGCATATGATAGCTTGTTGGAAAGATCTATTCGAGAACTACAACTTTGGGGTGAGAAACATTGATATATGATACATGTTTCTCCTCGTTTTCTCAAAAAACATCATTTAGGGCCTCAAAATGGCCCCGAAAATTAAAAACTGCTAAAAATAGTAAATTACCAAAATTGCCAAAAACATGTTTTGGGCCAGTTGGAGAAGGTGGGTGGCCACCAATATCCACCTGGATCAATAGGCCATGTAGAACTCATTATGGTGGATCATGTTGATTATGTTTAACCATGGCTTACTATGATACTATTGCATGTTAATGTAGATTAGGTTTTGTTCGTCACATTACAACATCATGTTTGGTTGTCACATGACATCGTAAGTTTATGGTCATCAAATTACGAAGTAGGGTTTTTGTTTGTGACATAATGAAATTGGAATAAGTACATCGCATTCTGATAGTGGGTTATGTCAGGAAATGTTTGTTGCATTGCAATGTTGAGATTGGTTTGACACATTGCGACATAGGGTGTGTACACCACATCGCGAAAATGGGATTTGTTTGTCACATTATAACATTTGGAAAATTTTATCACATTGTGATGTCAATATATTTGCATCACATTGCGACGTGAAGATATATTTGATACATTGTGAGGACATGGATATACTTGTCACATTGCGATAAGGGTGTTATGTTCGTCATAATCTGACATTATGATGCAAGAGCATCATTGGAAAGCACGCAGAGGTAGGACCACTCAACATGTGGGAGTTCTTCCAGAACTTCAACATTAGCAGCTGCAGCCGATTTTGAAATCCTCTTTAACTCAGCACCAGAATTTACCTTTGGAGGTAGGCTTGAACTAGTGTCGAATTTTACCCTTTGAGGCACGTTTTGAAAATCGCAAGCGGAGCAGGAGTTTCCACTACGGCTCTGGAGTGTGACTAGACTAAGATAGCATAGGATGAATTTTAGAGTAGGAAAGTAGCTCGGGGAAACCCTAGAAATCTTTTTGAGTTAAGTAGAAGTTTGTACGTGCAGATGGGGTCAGCTGCAATACAGAGAGAAATTAGTTGTAAGAGAGAACTGCGAATTAGCAGGAGATCTCAGTTTTTGAGTTACTATAATTTGAATGTATTTTGTAGCCATTTCGACACTTGTGAATATAACAAAAGGAAAATTTAACCAAATACACGTTGTATGATTGGTGTTTGCAATTTCCTGATATTTTTGTTCTTGTGAGAAAGTGAATGAATCTTTGTGGGAGAGTAGGAAACTGCAAATGTTAGTTTTTCAGTTTCAATTGTTTCTCTTCATTTAAAGATCTGCAAGGTGTGCATCGAGACAGAAGGGAATGCAAGGGGATTGGGGAGGGGATTTCTCTATGAGAAATCCCTTGGATATGAGTTATCGCGATCCCTTATATGCAAGGAATGCACGAGAAATCGAAGTCTGCACCAGACATAGATCAGGAGGAATAACACTCTAGGAAAGTTTTGTCGAGATCCGGGAATCCATTTCCTAGGAGAAGCGAAGGCCGGAACCTTCGGGGACTTAGAACAATCTTCTAAGTCTGAAAGATTAAAAAGATCAGGAGGGGGAGCACTGTTGACCGTCAGATTGTGGTGAAGGGTCAGTGGTCATCTGAGGTGAGATAGGCACACAAATTTCAACATTGTGTATGCCTAGGAGGAAAGACTCACGAGGGCCTGAATGGACGGTGGAGAGCTTTCAGGGAGGGACGCGAAATCCCATGAGTCATTGGATCGAGAGGATTTGCGAGTATGTTAGTGGGGATACCTTTCAATGCTCGACCCTCAGGGGGAATAGTAGTCGTTGGACCCCAATAGATCTGGGTCGTTGATCCCATTTCGGGTTTTCAGCTACCGGGAAAGAAAAGGGATCTAGGTCGTCATATCTTCGAAGGTTTACAACCGTTGATCCACAGCGTGGGGGTATTTTGGATTTCAATGACCGGGTATACAAAAGGTAAGAGTCGGGACTCTTGACTTACAAAATCTTGAAAGGATTCAGGTCGTGGGACCTTAGAGGCTTAGAGTCATCGATCCACAATAGGGAAGTGTTTCAGCTTTCATGACTTGGAGGAATGAACATACCTCGCGAGGGGCAAAGTTGCAAAACACGAAATGCCAAATTGATCATCGTCGTTGATCAAAGGAAGATCTGGACCGCAGGTCTTGTTCTTCACGATTTCAACTCTCGTAACTTGGATAAGCCCGAAGCGCCCTGTGGTAAAGTTGGTGGTCACGTGCTTGTGGTCATGTGAGCCGGAGAAAGTGGGGAGCTAGCCTCCACTAGCCCTTATCAGGGTTTCGAGACCAGAGGAACCAGGGACTCGTTATATTGGAAAACCTCAGGGATGCGAAACGCGACATGCCTTCCAAGCTAAGATGGTGGTCATTCTTGTAGTCACAAGGAGTGGGGGCCATGCCTAAAACTAGCTTGCGTGGGTAAAATACAGACAAGAGTCTATGGACTAATTGTTAGAGGTTATAGTTCGGAACCAGGAGAGCCGCTCTGGCTCCGGAATTCAGAGATCATGACCAGGAGGTTGTGCAGCCCTGAGGAGGGATAGGGGGTCTGCATCAGGTGGTATTAGAGCTGATTGTTCTTCGCCTATAGATGTCAGGCAAAAGAGAAAGAGGAAGAGATAGATAACTCAGAGTTGTACTCTATGTGTGACAAGCAGTCAACACAATGCCATCAAGGAGACGAGAGGTACCTTTAGCCAACCGTGCTATAGAGAGGGAAATGTGAGAACTTCGTGGCAGATTAGAAACAATGGAAGAAGCATAGAGAAGAGCACCTGATGCTAGAGACGTCAGTGAGGCAGAAAGTGAAGAGTTTGAAGTTGAAGAAGCTGCAAGAGAAGATGTTGTAGAAATACATTTGTTGAAAGAAGGGTCTAGACTGGGAGGCAGAGCTAAGATAGAGTTTCCCATGTATAAGGGAAACCTAGATGTTGAAGAACCATTGGATTGGATAAGATCCATGGACATACACTTTGATTATGAGGACGTTAATGAGGAGAAGAAGGTGAAGCAGGCAGTCACTAGGATAAAAGGACATGCAGTGTTGTGGTGGGATGAACTACAGGCTGAGAGACGAAGTAAAGGAAAACAGAGGATAAAGAGTTGGGACAGAATGGTAGCCAAGCTGAAGGCTAAGTTCATTCCCAAATATTATCAGATAAATCTGTTCAGGAAGATGTAGAACCTAAGACTGAAAGGGATGAAAGTTAAGGAGTACACCAAGGAGTTCTACCAGTTGAACATCAGAATTAGACAAAGGGAGAGAGATGACAAGAAAGTCGCTAGATATATAAATGGCTTGAGATATGATATCTAGGACGATCTCAAAATGATGTCAGTTAAAACCATGGAGGATTATTATCACTTTGCACTGAAGGCAGAGAAGAAGTTGACCAGAAAACAAAGTCAGCGAGGAAGAGGTAAAATCTCGGTCCCAAGCAATAGCAAGGGGTTTAACCATGAAAGAACAAATCAGTCTAAGGACGAGGCTGGGAAACCACACAATCATTCGAAATGAGGAGGAAGTTCATGAGAAAGACAGGGTGGTGGAAGAAACTCTTCTAGAGGAAGAGCCAGAGAGGAGTAAGATGTTATGCCTGTGGAAAGATAGGACACATGTCTTGGGAATGTCTCGAGAAGAAGAAGGAAGGAGGAGAAGCTCACATCTCAGAAGCCCACTGAAGAAATGTTGAAGCAGAGGGAGTAGAGGATGGAGCATCCTTGATGTTGAGAAAATTTCTCTTGAAACTAGAGGCAGAAATTGAAAAGCCAATGCAGAGAAACAACCTCTTCAGGACAGCTTGCAAGACTAAGGACAAAGTATGCAAGGTGATCATTGACAGTGGGAGAACTGACAACCTAGTATCCACAGATATGGTGGAGAAATTAGAGTTGAAGACAACTACACATCCAAAACCATACAAGATCTCATGGTTGCAAAAAGGACACCAGGTAATGATTACTAAACAATGCCTGGTTGAAATGAATATAGGAGGTTATAAAGATGAAATCATGTGTGATGTTATTCCCATGGAAATATGTCATATTCTGTTGGGAAGACCATGGCAGTTTGACAGAAATGTCATTCATGATGGGAGGAAAAACACATATACATTAGAGAAGAATGGTAGGACGCATATGTTGTTGTCAATGGAGGAGAAGAGAGTAAAAAAGGAAGCCAACACAAACATACTTCTCATGAGTGGGAAGAAACTCTTGAAAGAAGTCAAGGAAGAACAAGAGATGCAGTACATCAATGGCTGATTTTCCTGAAGAAGTTCAGGAGATGCTGAATAATTTTGTTGATATAACGGTGGATGAGTTGCCAAAATCATTGTCGCCCATCAGGAGTATCAGTCATCATATCGAATTTATACTAGGAGCAAGTCTTCCAAACAAAGCAACATACAGATTAACACCTTGAGAGAATGAGGAGGTGAAGAACCAAGTCCAAGAATTTCTAGGCAATGGTTTGGTCAGAGAAATTTTGAGCCCATGCACAGTACCAACTGTGTTGAGCCCAAAGAAAGATGGAGGATGGAGAATGTGCACTGACTCGAGAGCCATCAACAAGATCACCATCAGGTACAAATTTCCTTTACCAAGAATGGATGATTTAACAGATTTCTTAAGTGGAGAAAATTTCTTTTCTAAGATAGATCTAAAAAGTGGATATCACCAGATCAGGATGAGAGAAGGTGATGAATGGAAAACAACCTTTAAGACAAACAAAGGTCTATATGAGTGGTTGGTTATGCCATTTGGATTAACTAATGCCTCGAGTACTTTTATGAGGTTGATGAATGAAGTTCTGAAAGATTTCATTGGAAAGTTTGTGGTTGTATATCTGGATGATATACTGATCTTTAGCAGGACTAAAGAGGAGAATTTGAGGCACCTAACGCCAGTAATGAGGAGGCTACAACAAGAGAAGTTGTTAATCAATTTGAAGAAGTCCTCTTTTATGAAGACATAACTCATTTATTTGGGTTTCATGATCTCTTCGAATGAACTGAAGATGGATCCAGAGAAGGTGAAAGAGATTAGAGAATGGCCATCACCAAGAATCATGTTCAAGGTAAGGAGATTCCATGGATTAGCGAGCTTCTATAGGAAGTTCATTAGAGACTTCAGTGGAATTTGTGTGCCAGTGATGGATACAGCGAAGAAGCGGCACAAGTCCTTTAAATGGATAGAGGAGGCCGAAACGATCTTCAATATATTGAAGGAGAAGATAACATAATGACCAATTCTGATATTTCCAAATTTTGAGAAGACATTTCAGGTAAGATGTGATGCAAGTGGAGTTGCAATAGGAGCAGTTTTGAGTCAGGATAATAGACTTGATGCCTATTTCAGTGAGAAGATGAATAAGACTAAGAAGAAATACTCCACATATCACAAGGAGTTCTATGCCATAATTAAAACAATGAAGAAATGGAGGCATTATCTTGTCCCGCAAGAGTTTGTCTTTTATAGCGATAACCAAGCTTTACAATTCATAACCAGACAGGAAACCCTAAATCAGAGGCATGCAAAATTGGTTGAATTTATGCAATATTTTACTTTTTTCATAAAACATATTGGTGGGAATGCTAACAAGGTTGTTGATGTGTTAAGCAGGAGATGTTTGATCATGCAGGAATTCCAGGTGAACACCTTGGGGTTTGAACACCTTAAGCACATGTATCATGATGATGCAAATTTCAAGGAGGCATATGAATCATGTGTTAATCCTTTGTTGAGAGATAGAAGTCAGTGGATAGAGTACATGATTCAGTAAGGACTGTTGTTCAGAGGAAATTAGTTGTGCATACCAAAATGCTCAATAAGGGATAATCTTCTGAAGGAAAAGCACAGTGGAGGATTGGCTGGACATTTCAACCATGATAAAATGTTTGCACAATTGAGCAACTCATACTATTGGCCAGGTATGAGAACATAGGTGATAAATTTTGTGAACAGATGTAGAATCTACCAACATGCAAAGGGGAAAAGACAGAACACTGGGTTGTATCAACCATTTCCAATACCATAGAGGCCTTGGGATGCAATAAGCATGGATTTTGTGTTGGGATTGCCAAGAACAGAAAGAGGATTCGATTCCATATTTGTGGTGGTGGATAGATTTTCAAAGATGACACATTTCATCCCATGCCATAAGACCAGTGACGCAATGCATGTTGCAAATCTGTTTTTCAAAGAAGTTGTGAGACTTGACGGCCTACCCAGGAGCATTGTCTTAGACAGGGACACAAAATTTGTTGGTCACTTTTGGAGGACATTGTGGAAGAAGATGAGGATAGATTTGTCCTTCAACTCAGCGTATCACACTCAGAAAAATGGGTAGACTGAAGTGGTAAATAGAAGTTTGGGGAATTTATTAAGGAGTCTAGTTACTGAACATCATAACCAATGGGATCAGATTTTGCCACAAGTAGAATTTCCATACAACGACTCACCAAATAGGAGCACTGGAAGGAGCCCATTCCAAATACTATATGGAATGAAACCAAGGGGAGTATCTGAGTTGAGAGACTTGGAACAGGGTGAGATCAGGAGCGCTGGAGAAAAGGATTTTGCTGCAAAGATGGAGAAACTCCGTAGCCAGATCAAAAGACAGTTGGAGAGTTCTAACCAGAAATACACACACAGAGCTGATCAACATCGCATGGAACTTCAATTTGAAGTAGGAGATCAGGTTTTATCACATCTCAGGAAGGAAAGGTTCCCTAGGGGAACATACAACAAGTTGAAGATGAAAAAGATAGAACCTTGTAAGATCTTGAGGAATTTTGATGCAAACGCCTATGAGATTGAGCTGCCAGATGGTGTGGGAATTTCACCCATATTCAATGTTTTATACATGTATCCTTATAGGAAATATGACATAGAAGGGTTAGAAGATCAAGGAAAGATTCAGTGGGAGAAACAGATGCTTGTGGCAGAAAAGCCACAGATGAAGAAAATTGTTGATCAGAGGATTGGCAAGAAGACCAGAAGGAAAACCTATTTTGAGTATCTAATCAAATGGAAGGAACACCCAATCAAAGATGCCATTTGGGAAAACAAAGCTGCTATCCAGAAGCAAGGAAAATCAGTAGAGAATCTCATGGACAGGAGTCCGTGAATTTTTTTCAAGGGGAGTATGATGCAGAAACATCATTGGCAAGCACGCAGAGGAAGGGCCACTCAGCACATGGGAGTTCTTCCATAACTTCAACACTAGTAGCTGCAGCTAATTTTTAAATCCGCCTTACCTTAGCACCGAAATTTACCTTTGGAGGCATGCTTGAACTAGTGTTGAATTTTACCCTTTAAGACACGTTTTGAAAATCGTAAGCGGAGCAGGAGTTTCCACTATGGCTCTGGACTGCGACTGGACTAAGATAGCATATGATGAATTTTAGAGTAGGCAAGTAGCCAGGGGAAACCCTAGAAATATTTTTGAGTTAAGTAGAATTTTGTACGCCCAGATGGGGTTAGCTGCAATACAGAGAGAAATTAGTTGTAAGAGAGAACTGCGAGTTAGCAGGAGATCTTAGTTTTTGAGTTACTATAATTTGAATGTATTTTGTAGCCATTTCGACACTTGTGAATATAACAGAAGGAAAATTGAACCAAATACATGTTGTATGATCGGTTTTTTCAATTTCCTGATATTTTTGTTCTTATGAGCAAGCGAATGAATATCTGTAGGAGAGTAGGAAACTGTGAATGTTAGTTTTTTAGTTTCAATTGTTTCTCTTCATTTAAAGCTCTGCAAGGTGTGCATCGAGCCAGAAGGGAATGCAAGGGGATTGCGGGGGGATTTTTATGTGAGAAATCTCTTAGATCTGAGTTATCGAGATCCCTTAGACACAAGGAGTGCGCAGGAAATCGACGTCTATACCAGACGAAGCTCACGAGGAATAACACTTTGGGAAAGTGTTGTCAAGATACACGAATCCATTTCCCAGGAGAAACGAAGGTCGGAACCTTCGGGGACTTGGAGTATTCTTCTAAGTCTAAAATATTAAAAAAATCAAGAGGGGGGGCACTTTTGACCATCAGATTGCAGTGAAGGGTCAGTGGTCGTCTGAGGTGAGACAGGGACACAAATTTCAACATTGTGTATGCCCAGGAGTAAAGACCTATGAGGACCTGAACGAACGATGGAGAGATTTCGGGGAGGGACGCGAAATCCCATGAGTCGTTGGATCGAGAGGAGTTGCGAGTATGTTAGTGGGGATACCTTTCAATGCTCGACCCTCAGGGGGGATAATAGCCTTCAGACCCCAATAGATCTGGGTCATTGATCCAATTTTTTGTTTTCAGCTATCGAGAATGCAAAGGGAAAGAGACGAGACTCTTGGCCCACAAAACCCTGAAAGGATCTAGACTGTTAGATCTTCGGAGGTTGGGATCCGTCGATCCGCAGCATGGAGGTGTATCGGGTTTCGTCTACTAGGAGTACAAGGGGTGAGAGCAGGGACTCTTGACCCACGAAACCCCGAAAGGATCTAGGACGTCATATCTTCGAAGGTTTAGAACCATTGATCCATGGCATGGGGGTATTTCAGATTTCGACGGTCGGGGATACAAAAGGTAAGAGTTAGGACTCTTGACCTATGAAATGCTGAAAGGATTCAGGCCATTAGATCTTGGAGATTTAGAGTCATCGATACACAATAGGGAAGTGTTTCATCTTTCATGACTTGGAGGAACGAAAAGACCTCTTGAGGGGTGAAGTCGCGAAACGTGAAACTTCAAATTGATCATCTTCATTGATTGAAGGGATATCTGGATCATATGTCTATGTCTTCACAGTTTCATCTCTTGTAACTTGGAGAAGCTCGAAGCATTCTGTGGCAAAGTTGGTGGTCACATGCCTGCGGTCACGTGAATCGAGGAAAGGGGGGAGCTAGCCTCTGCTAGCCCTTATTGGAAAACCCTGAGGACGAAAAATGTGATGCGCCTTTCAGGCTAAGCTGGTGGTCATGCCTGCGATCACGAGGAGTGGGGGTGTGCCTAAAACCAGCTTGCGTGGGTAAAATAGAAACAAGAGTCTGTGGAATAAGTGTTAGAGGTTCCAATTTGGAACCAGGAGAGCCCCTCTAGCTCTGAAATTTGGAGATCCTGACCGAGAGGTCGTGCAGCCCTGAGGAGGGAAAGGGGGGCTACATCACATTACATTGTTTGTTGGATAGTGATGTTACTATGTTCTTCATGTTCTGATGACAGGGATATGCTTGTCACATTGTGATGACATGGTTATCTTTGTCACATTGCAACAACAAGGATATGCCCACCACATGGTGATGACATGGATATGCTTATCGCATTGGGACGATGGGGATATGCTCATCACATGGTGATGACATGGCTATGTTTGTAAAATTGCAACGCTACAGTGTTTGTTAGATTGCAACGTTACTATGTTCATCACATTGCGACATTATTGTATATTTGTCACATTGTAATATTACTATATTCATCCCATTGCAACATTTATTTTTGTTTGTCAAATTGCAACAATGAGTTATGTTCATCACGTGACAAGGTTGGTTTTTGTTCAACATATTACAAAAATGTGTGTACATCACATTGGAGAATTGGTTGTGTTCGTCACATGTGACATTTCAAAATTGTTGTCACAATGTGATGTTAGTATATTTTCTTCACATTGCAAAGTGAGGATATGTTTGACACATTGCGAGGACAAGGATATACTCATCAAATTGTGACAAAAGGGTTATATTTTTCGGAATGTGACGTTACATTATTCGTCGGATTGTGATGTTACTATGTTCGTGACATTGTGATGCAGGGGTATGCTTGTCACATTGTGATGACATGGAGATGTTTGTTACATTGTGACGTTGCACTTTTTTTCACATTGTGACATTACTATGTTCATCACATTGCACCATCACTATATTTGTCACATAGCAGCATTACTATCTTCATCACACTGCAACATCTAGTTTTGTTTGTTAAATTGCAACATAGAGTTATGTTCATGACATGACAAGGTTGGTTTGTGTTCTAAATATTATGAAAATGTATGTACATCACATTGTTACAATAGGCTATGTTCATCACATGTGACATTTGAAAATGTTTGTAACATTGTGAAGTTAGTATATTTGCATGACACTACAACGTGGGGATATGTTTGACAGATTGCAAGGATAGGGATATGCTTGTGATCCAGGTGGATATTGGTGGCCACCCACCTATTCCACTTGGAACCCCACCATTGCTTCTTTCAGTTTTTCAGTTTCTGAACAGTTTACTATTTTTAGCAGTTTTTTGGGTCCTGAACTTCTGGAGCCGTTTTGAGGCCTTAAACGATGTTTTTTGGGAAAACGGGGAGCAACATGGAAAATTTGTAGTCCTTGGATAGATATTTCTAACGAGGTATGGAACGTGTCAAATGGAGATCGTATGCTAAAGTTACGTCCCCGGGAAGTTGATGTACCAACTTACCCAAACGAGGCCCATAGTCTTGGCGTTTCATCTCCTAGGGTTAGGTCTTTGGATGTTTAGGGTTTTCCATTGTTTCTCAATAATAATAGGCCTTCGAGCCTCATTGTAACACAGTTTAGAGGCCAGTAGCCGCCACATCTCTTCTCAAAGATAAGCTACCAGCACCCTAGCTAGTTTATTTCCATTTTGTCTATAAGCATATTTCAGTCATTTGTTATTAATGAAATGAAGTCTTACTTCCGCTGCATCTTTGTGTTTATGTGTATTTTTGTATTCCATTGTGTTCCTACATAAATCTGAATCAGTGGTATCAGAGCGGTCTGCTCATTCTCGATCTTTCTTTGCATGTCCCCAATGAGGTCGGGGTATAAGGAGTTGGGGCTCAATCTGGTTGAACCTTTGCAAGATCATCCTCGCAAACCCCAACGACCTCCCATGGGGGAAGAAAAGAAAGATGAGGGAGTAGGAGATCCTATCAAAATGTTGCTTGAGGAGGCCCTCAAGAAACAAAGGAACGCGATGATGGACAACTTTGCCCAGATTCTTCAACAGATTCCCATTGGCGGCACATCGACATCCAACAACCACTCTGGAGGCACCACTCCTTTTAAGGTACAAGTAAACTTTGACATTCCCATATTTGAGGGTCAAATAGATGCAGATGTTGTAGATAGATGGTTGAATCTGTTAGAAGGATATTTCTTGGTTCATGACTTCTCTGACCGAGAAAATATTATTTTCTCACTCCTCAAAGCCACCCCCCATGTCAAGGACTGGTGGGAAAACTACTCGGAGCAAGAGGGTGAGGGAGAACCCTCTCTGTTCTCGGCCGCACCCACTTGGAATTCTTTCTGAGACGCCATCAAGGAACAATATTATCCTGTGGGGAGCTATGAGGACAAATACATACAATGGACTACGTTGCGACAACAAAGGGACCAAGATTAATGCAGGAGCATCTCTCCATGCAACCAGCCAACTAGCCAGCCACGCCAGCGCGCACACATTCAAAGGCTGAAGAGAGGCGCAGCCTCATTTTAAATTTGAAATGAATGTAATTTAATGAGTTAGGCTGGTGAGCCATGGAAGCCGTGCCTTTATGCAGGCTGTAGGTAGGATCGACTTTAATGCTAGATTGGCTGAGATCTAGTTCTGGATAGCAGACTAGACAACCATTGATTGTAATTTATTAGGGTAGGTAAATCTTGGAGGGAAGTGCTCGATGAGCCCCTCAGGTAAAAGAGATTTTAGATCTCATTTTGAGTAAGAGAAGAGAGATAGAAGAGGTTGTAGGAGAAGAGTAGGGAGAGCTCAGGAACACCATTGTAAAGATACAGGCATTTTGCCATTTTTAATATAAACAACAATTTTTCCTACATTGATTCTATGTTATGTGGATGTCTGTGTGTGTTCCTTTCATGTTGTGAATGTATGTTATGTTGATGCATTATGTAGGAGTTGGGTTGATTTCAGGTGAAGGTCTTTGAGGCTTCACACCAGGAGGGTGTGACAGAACGCTGAGGGTTCTGAGAGCCGTGCACAGAGGATGCAGTTCTGAACACTGTGGATTCAGACAGAGACATGTTGAGGCACGGGACTGAAATCATCAACTCAGGGGAAGACGACCTCAAGGTTGCTGAATACCTTAGAGGCAAGGCTGTGTAGCTGAAACACAGTTGCAGACAGAACTTTGTTGTAAGTTCTGTGAAGCTCTGCCAAGGGGGCATTGAGCGTAAGCACGAGGTGTTGGAGGAAGAACTTGGTCGAGAGTTCGAAGAGACCAGAATCACTGAGGATTCTGAGAAGCTCTGCTAGGAGGGCATTGAGCAGGTGCAAAGGGTGCACAGAAGGGACATAACTGTTGAACGTTCTGTGGAGAAGATACTCCACCAGGAGGGCATCGAGGAAGTGTGCAGGTAGGCATAGGAAAGAAGAGAACTCTTTGAGTTCTATACATCAAAGGAAGAATCCACTGAGGGATATTCATATGGGGTTACTGAATACCCAGGAAGTCTTAGCAAGAAGTTTCTAGAGTAGCAGGACAACCAGGAAGGCGTCAATTTCTCCATTTGAGGGAGAAGAAGGACAAAATACCCCAAGGGGTCTAAGTGTTGTGAAATCTCAGAAGAGATAGCACGTTGTGTGCATGAGAAGACTCTGCAGGAGCGTAGATGTCGGAATCCTTTAAGGATTCGAGAAGAACAAGCTCATGAGAGAGAGTGCTTTCACACACAGAGTCGAGCCTGCAAGGAGTGCAGAGACGGAAGAACTCGCTGGAGGAGTTTGGAGTTTATGAAATCTCGGGAGGAACAACATTTTTACATGCATTGTCGAGAACTCACAGTCGAGGAGTTCGCAGAGAAAAGAAGACAAGGCAGAGGCCTTGGAAAATCTAAATTCCCCTAAGTCTGGGAAGAAATCATGTAAGCTCAGGAGAGAGCAACAACAGCCATCAGATCATGGGAAGAAGAGATCTGGACCGTTGAGGAATTCACGTCTAGGAGGAGCTCAGGAGGAGTCTACAGAAGGAGGAGTCCGAGAGCCGTCGGATCTCATATAGAAATCCAGTCAGCCGTTAGATCGGGAGAAGGTGCACAGAGGTTAAGCCTCAGGAGGATCGCAGAGAGGAAGAATTGATCTGAGCCGTCCGATCTGGAGTGGAAATCCCGTCAGCCGTTGGATCTGCGGGAGTTGCACGGGAGTTAACCCCGTCAACAGGAGGAGAAGTCCCGATCAAGGGTGGAGCCATCGGGAAATTGACATTCCTGAGGTCGTAAGAATTGGGACAGTGCAAGTTGCGAAATCCTGACGAGATCTGGACCGTCCGATTAGCAGAGGACACATGGCGGAGATCAAGCGCCATCGACGTTTTGGCGCATCGGGAAATCAGCATTCCTGTGGACAAGGCATCGGGGAAATCCTAGGAGAAACCCCGACACAGAATCTGAGCCGTCCGTCTTAAGAGGGACACGTGTCACACGATCGTCAATATCGGAGATCCGAGGCACCAGGCATCGGGACTTGCAGGTCTCGAAACGCCGAAAAGGTCAGAGCCGTCCATCTCTAGGACAGGTGTCGGAGATCCAGAGTGAGTCGGCATAGAATTCATCGGGAAATTAGAGTTCCTGAGGACAAGAGGAACAGGACATTGGAAGTCTCGAAATCCCGACGAAATCGGGGTAGTCCGTTGGAAGGACGCGTGGCAATCATCTAGCACCATCGGAGTTGAAGCCATAGGGATATCGGGGATCCTGTAGACAAGTGATTTGAGCACTTCAAAATCACGAAACGTAAAACCCCGATGAGTGGGGGCCAGCTATCAGCACAATAGCGGAGGAGGATAGAGCCATAGTGGAGGCCAGCTGTCAGTGCGTGCCGAAGAATCGGGATATCGGAGATCCCGGGAGCGAGAGTTTTGTGCATTGCAGAATCGTGATACGTGATTTTCCGATCGTGATGGAGGTGGGCCACACAGGAGTCAACGTGGAGGACAGGTGTCTGTCATCTGGGAAGAGTTGGGAATCGGAATATCAGAGATCCTGGGCACAACGGTTTCGTGCATTGCAAAATCACAATACGCGATTTCCCGATCGCAACGAAGGTGGGCCACACAGGAGTCGACAGAGGAGGACAGGTGGCAGAGCTTCGAGATGGCGAAGGGACCATTGATAGGTCAAAGATCGCGAGCGAAAATCAGAGGATCGGGGGTTGCAAATACATGTGCATCGTGACATCACAAACCCCGAAACCCCGATAGATGGATTGATCATGGTCATGGCAGTGGTCATATGGTGAGAGTTTAGCTAGGAGGGCTAGCGCACGAAGAGCTCATCGGGAAATTAGAACCCGAAGTCCCAATAGGGAGAAATAAAGCTGTGGTCTTATGGAATTTGTCACACGAGCCAAGGGCCTAGCTAGGAGGGGCTAAGGAAAAAAGAGAGCTCATCGGAGAATTGCAAATCGGGGATTGGAGAGGCGAGGAGTTCTCAACAGCGAGAACCGCGAAACCCCGAACCCCAATACAGAGTTGGGGATAACCACGGTCAAGTGTTGAAGGCCGTGAGCGGTGAAGAAGGACCTGTGGATCGGGTAATTGAGTAGAGATTCCCGAGGGAATCTAAAGAGCCAATTTCGGCTCAAAGAAAGGATTCGGAATGATCCTGTGAGCGGGTGAGTCTGAGGTGTAGGAACACAATCGCCTACGTCAAGTGGTATCAGAGCTAGTTCTTGCTTGTATATTTCAGGCAAGAAGAGAGGCAGGAGGAGGAAAGAACTCTGATACACTCCAAGTGGTATCAGAGTGGGATTCTGTTTGTATATTGCAGACAGAGGAAAGCAGGAAGAAGACAGATTTGTTGAGGACTCTGTAGGTGATTGTTTGCAGATAGGCAACAATCAAGGAGACAGTCAGTGGGACTGTAGGATGAAGCTGAGCACTCAGGATTGCAGGAGTGACAACAACAGATCTGTCAGGGAGGCAGATAGATACAACAAGATGGCTACTGAAGGCCATAGAAAGAAGAGCAAGGCAGAAAAACTTCCAGAGCTGGATAGAGAATTTGATAAAGACCTCTATGAATTAAAGGCAGGCATAGAGAAGTTCAAACTACGGATGTGGCAGGATAGGAGGAGGAGACGAATGCGTGAATTGCCCATGAAGAAGGCAAAAGCAAAATGGCCAGTCAAGGAGTTGATGGTCAGAGGACAGCGCAGGCTGTTAAAAATATGGTTGAGGTATGCTGAAAACCTCAAGGCCACAGAGGAAAACGTAATTTATGTCCGTAAGCCAGAGACTAAGAGAGGTCTCGATGATTGGGATGATGAAGAATTTGAAATGAGGTCATATGATGATCTCAAAGACTGCCAGGTGGGCAGAGAAGTAGAAGTTCCAATTTGTCATGAGGGCAATGAGTTGAGATCAGTTGAGGATCTCACAGACTATCAGGAGGATAGCGAGGAAATTTCACATTTCCAGCTGGGCAACAATGAGAGATCGTTGAGGGATCTCGAAGACTGCCAGGAGGGCAGCGGAAGAATCTTAAACTGCCAGGTGGGCAGAGATGAAAATGCGAGACTAGCTGAAAGTCTCATGGACTTAGTGGAGATTTCAATTCAGTAAGGAGTGTTGATGAAGATGGGATCGGTCGATCTCATGGTTTTCCAGGGAAGCAGCAGAAGCATCCCATATTTTCAGGTGGGCAGGGATGATTTGATGAGTTAGATTCAGCCAGAGGAGCTGACAGAGCAGGGGAGCTCAGAATCGGATCAGTAGGTACAACTGCCAGTGGATGATTTGAGGAGGTATATGATGATTGGGGGAATCAAAATATTCCTACCATTTTCCCTGGAGGAGGAAAAGGTCTGTGTTGCAGATGATGCGGCAACAATAGAGGAACAGTCAAATGAGACTATCAAGCAGGAATTGGTGCAGATGATAAAGACTGCCCAAGGAGAAGAAAGAAAAGAGGATGAGCATTCTGAGGGATGGCTCATTAGTGTCAGCCAGGGGGCTGAAAAGAAAGAAGCTGTAGCACTGAAGCTAGCAGCAAAGGATGTCGAGGAGAGAGCAGGCCGAGTTATCACTCCATGGGAGATGGAGTTAGAGATGCTGGAGGATTGGTTGAACAATCCAGGGCCAGCAAGAGAACTGACAGAAGTTGAACTGTCAGAGAAGAGGATGACTGAGCAGCAGGTCAGTCAAGAAGAGACTGCAGAGCTGAAGTCTACAGCAAAGTGGCAACTTGAAGCCACAAATGAAGATGAAGAAGATGGCATGGGAGATCATGATGATCTGCCCAATGGCCAAAATTTTTTGCAGCTGAGGAGACTGCAAAAATAGAGCCAGCCATTGGAGCAGCTGGACTGAGAGATAGAGTACATTAGAAGGCTGATGTTGAGATCAGCAGACACTGCCAGCAGAGAAAGGCTGAGCAAAAGAAAAGAAGCAGCAGCAGCAACACAACAACAGCAGCGCAACAGCAGCAGGAGGATGGAGCAGATGGAAATCTCCAAAGACTTATTTGGGATCCAGGAGGATTTCCAACAGCTACAGGGGAAGCTCATGAGCAGGAGCTCATGATTTTTTTTTGTAGTTGTGGAGTATGATGCAGGAGCATCTCTCCATGCAGCCAACTAGCCAGCAAGCCACGTCAACGCGCACACTTTCAAAGGCTGAAGAGAGGCGCAACCTCATTTTAAATTTGAAATGAATGTAATTTAATGAGTTAGGCTGGTGAGCCATGGAATCCGTGCATTTGTGCAGGCTGTAGGTAGGATCGGCTTTAATGCTAGATCGGCTGAGATCTAGTTCTACATAGCAGACTAGACAGCCATTGATTGTAATTTATTAGGGTAGGTAAATCCTGGAGGGAAGCGCTCGATGAGCCCCTCAGGTAAAAGAGATTTTAGATCTCATTTTGAGTAAGAGAAGAGAGATAGAAGAGGTTATAGGAGAAGAGCAGGGAGAGCTCATGAACACCATTGTAAAGATACATGCATTTTTCCATTTTTAGTATAAAAAACATCTTTTCCTGCATTGATTCTATGTTATGTGGATGTTTGTGTGTGTTCCTTTCATGCTATGAATGTATGTTATGTTGATGCATTCTGCAGGAGTTGGGTTGATTTCAAGTGAAGGTCTTTGAGGCTTCACACCAAGAGGGTGTGACAGAACGTTGAGGGTTTTGAGAGCCGTGCACAGAGGATGCACTTCTGAACACTGCGGGTTCAGACAGAGACATGCTGAGGCACAGGACTGAAATCATCAACTCAGAGGAAGAAGACCTCAAGGTTGCTAAATACCTTGGAGACAAGGCTGTGTAGCTGAAACACAGTTGCAGATAGAACTTTGTTGTAAGTTCTGTGAAGCTCTGCCAAGGGGGGCATTAAGCGTAAGCATGAGGTGATGGAGGAAGAACTTGGTCGAGAGTTCGAAGAGACCAGAATCACTGAGGATTCTAAGAAGCTCTGCCAGGAGGGCATTGAGCAGGTGCAAAGGGTGCACAAAAGGGACAGAACTGTTGAACGTTCTGTGGAGAAGATACTCCTCCAGGAGGGCATCAAGGAAGTGTGCAGGCAGGCACAGGAAAGAAGAGAACTCTTTGAGTTCTGTACATCAAAGAAAGAATCCACTAAGGGATCTTCATATGGGGTTACTGAATACCCAGGAAGGCTTAGCAAGAAGTTGCTAGAGCAGCAGGACAGCCAGGAAGGCGTCAATTTCTCCATTTGAGGGAGAAGAAGGACAAAATCCCCAAGGGGTCTGAGTGTTGCGAAATCTCAGAAGAGATAGCAAGCTGTGTGCATGAGAAGACTCTACAAGAGCGTAGATGTAGGAATCCTTTAATGATTCGAGAAGAACAAGCTCAGGAGAGAGAGTGCTTTCACGCACAGAGTCGAGCCTGCAAGGAGTGCAGAGACGGAAGAACTCGCTGGAGGAGTTCGGAGTTTATGAAAGCTCGGGAGGAACAACGTTTTTACATGCGTTGTCGAGAACTCACAGTCGAGGTGTTCACAGAGAAAATAAGACAAGACAGAGGCCTTGGAAAATATAAATTCCCCTAAGTCTGGGAAGAAATCGTGCAAGCTCAGGAGAGAGCAACAGTAGCCGTTAGATCATGGGAAGAAGAGATCTGGACCGTTGAGGAATTCACGTCCAGGAGGAGCTCAGGAGGAGTCTACAGAAGGAGGATTCCGAGAGCCGTCGGATCTCATATAGAAATCCCGTCAGCCGTTATATCAGGAGAAGGTGCACAGAGGTTAAGCCTCAGGAGGAGCACAGAGAGGGAGAATTGATCTGAGCCGTCCGATCTGGAGTGGAAATCCCGTCAGCTGTTGGATCTGCGAGAGTTGCACAGGAGTTAACCTCGTGAATAGGAGGAGAAGTCCCGATCAAGGGTGGAGCCATCGGGATATCGACCATCGAGAAATCAGCATTACTGAGGTCGTAAGAATTGGGACAGCGCAAGTTGCGAAATCTCGACGAGATCTGGACCATCCGATTAGCAGAGGACACATGGCGGAGATCAAGCGCCATCGGCGTTTTGGCGCATCAGGAAATCGGCATTCCTGTGGACAAGGCATCAGGGAAATCCTAGGAGAAACCTCGAAACAGAATCTGAGTCGTCCATCTGAAGAGGGACATGTGTCACGCGATCGTCCATATCGGAGATCCGAGGCACCAGGCATCGGGACTTGCAGGTCTCGAAACGTCGACAAGGTCAGAGCCGCCCATATGAGGGACAGGTGTCGGAGATCCAGAGTGAGTCAGCATAGCAGTCATCAGGAAATTAGAGTTCCTGAGGACAAGAGGAACGGGACATTGGAAGTCTCAAAATACCGACGAAATCGGGATCGTCCGTTGGAAGGACGGGTGGCAATCATCTAGCGCCATCGGAGTTGAAGCCATCGGGATATTGGGGATCCCGTAGAAAAGTGATTTGAGCACTTCGAAATCGCGAAACATGAAACCTTGATGAGTGGGGGCCAGCTGTTAGCACAGCAGCGGAGGAGGACAGAGCCATAGTGGAGGCCAGCTGTCAATGTGTGCCGAAGAATCAGGATATCAGAGATCCCAGGAATGAGAGTTTTGTGCATTGCAGAATCGCGATACGTGATTTCCCGATCGTGACGGAGGTGGGCCACACAGGAGTCAGCGTGGAGGACAGGTGTCCGTCATCTGGGAAGAGTCGGGAATCAGGATATCAGAGATCCCGGGCACAATGGTTTCGTGCATTGCAGAATCGCGATACGCGATTTCCCGATCGCGACGAAGGTGGGCCACACAGGAGTTGACAGAGGAGGACAGGTGGTAGAGCTTCAAGACTGCGAAGGTATCGTTGACAGGTCAAAGATCGCGAGTAGAAATCATAGGATCGGGGGTTGCGAATACATGTGCATCGCGACATCACAAACCCCGAAACCCCGATAGGAGGATTGATCACGGTCATGGCAGTGGTCATATGGTGAGAGTTTAGCCAGGAGGGCTAGCGCACGAAGAGCTCATCGGGAAATTAGAACCCGAAGTGCCGACAAGGAGAAATAGAGATGCGGTCTTATGGAATTGGTCACGCGAGCCAAGGTCCTAGCCAGGAGGGGATAAGGACAAAAGAGAGCTCATCAGGGAATCGCAAATCGAGGATTGGAGAGGCGAGGAGTTCTCAACAGCAAGAACCACGAAACCCCAAACCCCGATACAGAGTCAGGGATAACCACAGTCAAGTGCTGAAGGCCGTGAGCGGTAAAGAAGGACCTGTGGATCGGGTAATTGAGCAGAGATTCTCGAGGGAATCTAAAGAGCCAATTTCGGCTAGAAGAAAGGATTCAGAACGATCCTGTGAGCGGGTGAGTCTGAGGTGTAGGAACACAATCGCCTGCGTCAAAGATGTGCATGAGATGACGAATATGTTTCATACCCTACACACAAAATTGGGTATCAAAGATTCAGATAAACATTTGGTGTTAAAGTACCACAATTGTCTGCACAGATACATTCGGGAGGAAATGGAGTTCCTCGACATCTCCTCGCTTGGTGTGGCATACTAATATGCTGCCAAGATTGAGCAGAAGTTCAAACAAAAGAAGCGAGACTTTGGGTCTGCAAATCAGAAGCAAGGGAAAGGTAACCCCAAACCGTAGAACAAAGGACCAAGCCAAGGTGGGGCAGCCCAGGACAACCCACCAAAGACACAAGCAAAGAACAACACCATGAAGCCAAAAAAGGACACGTGGAAGTGGTGTGAGTTCCATAAGAGCTCCACTCACAACACAAGTGAGTGTCGGGCCAAGCAGTCACTGGTAGTCGAGTTGAAGGCTTCTGAATCGGATGCATGCTCTGACTCTGAATCAGAATCTGACAAGGGGAATGACAGAGGGAATCAGATTATCGATGTAGAGCCCAATGCCACCATTGCCACCACGAAGATCCAGAAGGAGGAAGCAGAAGATCTAGAGGAGGCAGAGCATCTCTTCTATTCCAAGATGTGGGTAAAGGGTTCCCCATTGCAATTCATTGTCGACAGTGGGAGCCAAAAGAACCTCGTCTCAGTAGAGGTCGTGAAGCATTTGGGCTTGCCGACCACAGCACACCCACAACCATACACCATCGAGTGGTTGCACCAAGGATGGGACCTCCGTGTCAGTCAACAATGTCGCCTTCCCTACAACAGCAAGCCCTTCACGGATGATGTATTATGTGACATTGCTCCTCTTGATGTTTCTGATGTATTATTAGGCCAACTGTACTTGTGGAAGCGACATGTTGTGTATGAGTCCAAGCCTCGTGCTGTTATTATCACTTTGGGTAATAAGTTGTACAGGATACCAGAGATAGCACCACCTACCACCATCTCTTTGGTTACTGCAAAACAATGCAGTAAGCTCATTTCCAAAACAAGGAAATTTGTTTTCCTGATGATTTGCCCTCAGGGAAAGAGGAAGACGATGGCCATGACCTCCAGACAGGGCCCTGCTGCATGAAAACAACAGATGGATAAGGTTGTGGAGGAGTACGAGGACATCTTCACCTCCCCCGCAGGGGTGCCTCTACACTGCCAGGTCAAGCACCCCATCGATCTGACCCCAGGTGCACCACTGCCCAATGGACCCATCTACCAACGCTATGTCCTGGAGAATGACAAAATCAAGAGGTAGATTCAGGAGCTGTTGTAGAAATGTCACATCCGGCTGAGTTCATTGCCCTGTGGGAGCCCAATCGTGTTGGTGCAAAAGAAGGATGGGACTTGGAGACTCTGCATTAACTATCGGGAACTAAACAAGATCACTGTTTGAAATAGGTACCCGATCCCACGGATTGATGATCTTTTGGACCAATTCAAGGGGGAGAAATATTTCAGCAAGATCGACTTAAAGTTTGGGTATCACCAGGTACCAATTGAACCCTCTGATTTGTGGAAGACTGCATTCAAATCCAAGGAGGGCCTTTTCGAATGGTTGGTCATGCCTTTCGGGTTGACGAATGCCCCTGCAACCTTCATGAGGCTAATGGATGACATCTTGCGGCCATTCACCAACTCATTTGTAGTGGTTTACTTGGATGACATTTTTATTTTCAGCCAAACTTGGGAAGAGCACCTCCACCACATCCGACAGGTCCTCCAAACACTGCGGAAACACAAGTTGTGTGCCAATTTGGAGAAATTCACTTTTGGCGTAACCCAGGTTTAGTATCTGGGATACATTATCGATGAGCAGGGGGTGGATGTGGATCCAACAAAGATCCAAGTCATTCGGGATTGACCAGCCCCAACCACCCTAATAGAGCTCCGCAGCTTTTTAGGTCTTGCCAATTTCTACCACAAGTTTGTGTTGGGATTCTCTCATATCACTTGGCCCTTGAGTCAAGTCACCAATGGAGGAGCTAAAGCAAAATTCTTTTGGACTAAATCTCAACAGAAAGCGTTCAGGGAGTTGAAGCATCGCCTCTGCTCTGCACCAGTGCTCACATTACTAGACTTGCAACAACCATTTGAGATCGAGACCGATGCCTCTGATTATGCTATTGGGGTAGTCCTTACTCAACATGGGCATCCGGTGGCATATCACAGTGAGACACTTTCCGACACAGTCCGGAAGTATCTCACTTATGACAAAGAAATGTATTCCATTGTGCAGGCTTGTCGGCAATGGAAGCATTACATTTTGGGAAAGGAAACGGTCATCCACACAGACCACCGACCCCTGCAGTTCATACAGACACAAGGAAAGTTGCAAAACAATCTCCATCAGAAGTGGTCCACATACCTGCAACAGTTTCATTTGAAAATTAAGTACAAAAACGACAGCACCAATAATGTTGCAGACTGCCTCAGTCGACCACCCATCGTGGCGCTAACCACTGTGCTCAACTCTTATGGGCACGAGACTTCCGATTGGCCACTTCTCTACACAAGTGATCTAGAATTCGTCCACACATACAATACACTCTTGGAGGGTAAGCAAGTTCCCAATTTTCGCCTGCAGGATGCCCTGCTTTGTCACCTGGGACACCTTTGTGTTCCTTCAAGCGAGCGTGCCAAGATGATTTGGGAGGCACACTACAGTCGGGTCGTTGGGCATTTCGGGGTCGAGAAAACTGTGGCAGTACTGCAAAAGTATTTCTATTGGCCGAACCTTCAACAAGATGTCAGGAAGTACATCAAGTTCTGCACTGCTTGCGCCATTGCCAAACCGACCATCAAGAAGGAAGGCCTCTATACTCCACCTCCTACCCCCAGTCAACCTTGGGAATCCATCTCTATGGATTACATGTCGGGCCTTCCTTCTACTAAGCATGGCAATGACTGTGTTTTTGTGGTCGTCGACCGATTCTCGAAGATGTCCATTATGATGGCTTGCAAGAAGAATATCACAGCAGAATCCACTACTAAACTCTTCTTTGAACGAGTGTGGGTACACTTTGGGATCCCATAGTCTATCATCTCAGATCGGGACAGCAGGTTCCTCATTACATTTTGGTCCAGCCTCTGGTTGATGCTGGACACCAACCTCACCAAGTCCACAGCTTTCCATCTGCAAACTGATGGCCAGACAGAGGTCGTCAACCGGATGATTGTACACATTATGCACATGTACAATTCAAAGCATCCACGCACATGGGATGAGAGCCTTCCCTATGTACAACACAGCTACAATCGGGCTCTCCATAGCTCAACCAACCACAACCCCTTTCAAGTGGGCTTGGGATTCCAGCCACTGTGTCCCATTGACATAGCCATGCCATTTGTGGCTACTCAGGAAGATTCAACTCATGTCCAGTCTGAGGCTGATGAGGCAAACAACTTCATTGAGAACATTCAACACATCCGCCAACAGGTTCATGACATCTTGGACAGAGCCAATGCTAAGTACAAGCAGCGACATGATCAACATCGGGTGCCACACAACTTTCAGGTGGGCGAAAAAGTGTGGCTTCATTTGCAAAAGGAGCACCTTGTTGGACCCCACCGCAAGCTTCGTCCGCTTCGATATGGGTCGTACACCCTCACCAAGGCTATAGGGGAAAATTCCTTTGAGCTCAGCATTCCACCATTCCTTGGTCTACACCCAGTGTTCAATGTGGACCACCTTCATCCCTACTTTCCACCTCTACTAGACACATCCAACATGGCAGAACAACTCACATCGACAGAGTTAAATCCAAACTGCATGGAACAAGCCAGAATTGATCATATCATGGATACACAGATCAAGCACACCCGAAAACAAAGGATACCGCTATAT
>ML780298.1:49701-77279 GCA_009831015.1 Picea engelmannii | reverse complement strand
ATCATATCATGGATACACAGATCAAGCACACCCGAAAACAAAGGATACCGCTATATCGAGTTGTCAAAGCAGGCCAACTCCTTCACCAAGGCAAATGGCTCACCAAGGACCAAGTTCAGCAGAAGTTTCCTCATCTCATGGAGAAACTCAACACAATGGGGACCATTGCTTCCTAAGGAGGGAGGAATGATCCAGGTGGATATTAGTGGCCACCCACCTATTCCACTTGGACCCCCACCATTGCTTCTTTCAGTTTTTCAGTTTCTGCACGGTTTATTATTTTTAGCAGTTTTCGGGTCCTGAACTTCTGGAGCCGTTTTGAGTCCTTAAACGACGTTTTTTTGGGAAAACGGGGAACAACATCGGTCATAGATCATGTTGCTCACCCAAAATTTGTAGTCCTCGGATAGATGTTTCTAACGAGGTATGGAACACGTCAAATGGAGATCGTATGCCAAAATTACGTCCCGGGAAAGTTGGTGTACCAACTTACCCAAACGAGGCCCATAGTCTTGGCGTTTCATCTCCTAGGGTTATTTCTTTGGATGTTTAGGGTTTTCCATTGTTTCTCAATAATAATAGGACTTCGAGCCTCATTGTAACATAGTTCAGAGGCCAGTAGCCACGACATCTCTTCTCAGAGATAAGCTACCAGTGCCCTAGCTAGTTTATTTCCATTCTGTCTGTAAGCATATTTCAGTCATTTGTTATTAATGAAATGAAGTCTTATTTCCGCTTCATCTTTGTGTTTATGTGTATTTTTGTATTCCATTGTGTTCCTACATAAATCTGGATCAGCTTGTCACACTGCGATGAAAGGGCTATGTTCATCAAATTGTGACAGTAGACTGTTCGTCGGATTGTGATGTAACTATGTTCATCGCATTGCAACAACAAGGATATGTTCATCACATTGTGATGACATTTTAATCTTCGTTACATTGTGACATTACATTATTGGTCGCATTGTGATGTAACTATGTTTGTAACATTATGAAGTTGGGGAAATGTTCGTCACATTGTCACAACATGGCCATGGTCATAACGTTGAGTTGTTGCACTATTTGTCAGATTGTGACGTTGCATTATTTTCCAGATTATGACATTACTATGTTTATCACATTGCAAAATTAGTATATTTGACACATTGAAACATTATTGTCTTCGTCATAGTGCAATGTTCAGTTGTGTTCATCAAATTGCAACATAGATTTATGTTCATCGCATGAAAATGTTGGTTTTTGTTGGACATATTAAGAAAATGTATGGACATCACATTTCGACAATGGTCTATGTTCATCGCATGTGATGTTTGGAAATATTTGTCACATTGTGACGTTAGTATATTTGCATGACATTGCAACGTGGGGATATGTTCGACACATTACGAGGACAGGGATATGCTTGTCACATTATGAGGACAGGTCTATGTTCGTCATATTGTGATGTGACAATGTTCATTAGATTGTGATGCGGTTATGTTGGTCACATTGCAAAAAAAAGGATATGCTTGTCACATTGTGAGGACATCGTTATATTCGTCAAATTGTGACATTACGTTTTTTGTCGCATTATGATGTAACAAGGATATGTTCATCGCATTGCGACAACAAGGGAAATACTCTGCACATTGTGACGACATGGCTATGGTCATCACATTGAGATGTTTTATTGTTTGTCATATTGCGATGTTACTATGTTCATCAAATTGTGACATTACTATATTTGTCACATTGCAACATTCCTATGTCTCGGTGCAAAGTTAGGTTCTATTCATCAATTGCAATGTCAAGTTATGTTTATAAGATGACAATCTCTGCTTGTGTTCGACACATTTCGAAAAGAAAGTTATGTCCAAGATTTAAAAAAAAAAAATTAGTGAAGTGTTTCCTTTGTTAGAAAGATCGAAACTTTGAACTGATGTGATGTATGAGGTAGAAGAAAATTTAAAATCATACTTGTTCTAACGACATTGATAGAAAATCATTTAATAATTTATAATAATAAGAATAATGATAATTTAATATTATAATATTATGATTTACTCCTATTATTCCTTTATTCCAATGAATCACTTCTATTATTCTATTATTCCTATGTGTTACTCATATTTACTCCTATTATTCCATTACTAAATATTATTAAAAATTTAAATATAAAAAATTTGCAATTATTTTAAATTGAATTTAAATTATGTTTTTATTATTATTAGTATTTTATTACAATTATTATTTAAATTGAATTGAATTATTTATTTATTATTTTCTTATTATTATAAAATAAATCTTGAAAAACATATCAAAGCCCTAATCCTAGTGTAAATATTATTAAAAAACATATAGAAAGCCCTAATCTTATTGTAAATATTATTATTATTATTATCCTAATGTAAATATTATTGAAAAACATATAGAAAACCATAATCTTATTATCTTATTGTAAATATTATTATTATTATGAATTTGGAAGTGAAAAAATCTCATTTTAAAATAATTAAATTGATGATTTAAAAAAAAATATTATTATTATTTTAAAATAATTAAAAATAAATAAATATTTAAAGTGTCATAAATTAAATTTAATTTCATGGTACTTAACCATTATCATATCAAATAAATTAAACCAATTTTAAATAAGTAAATTAAAAGATATATAAATTTAAGAATATATTTTCAAGATGTTTTTAAATTTATAAAAATTATAATTCTATTTATTATATAAAAACTTGATTTTAAAACTTTGTATTTAAAATTTTAACTTATCGAAAAAATACACATCATAATTTTTGTCGAAATGAATATATAAAAGCGAAACTGTACCTCGCGGAAAAACATACACTCTAAAGAAAAAATATATATTAAATTCCAACTTTACCGGCTGTAAAGGAATAGAGTCCAAAGAAAAATAGAATTTGTAAACTTTTTGGAATAGAAGAGAATAGTTTTTCTTCATTTTAAGTGATTTTTTTTTTTTTTTAATTGAGCCTAGAGGTGTATATAGGTTGGAAATTGACATATTAATAGGATATTATTTTTTAATAAGTTTTTTGTGGATAGGATTAAATATGGATTAATTTTTTGTGTATTTTTTCATATTTACTTAATCATATTAAAAAATAAAAAATAATATGTCTACAAGTCGATTGTCAAATTTAAATGATTAAAAAAGATTTATTTGATTGTGATTAAGTTAATAGTGAACTATCTGAAATGTGAAGCGTGGTTTAGTTCATTTTGTTTTTTATGAGCTTGAAGCATGATTCACGTTTCAATTAACTATGCTACGCTACATGGGAGGCGTTTCTGATTTCAATCTCATCTCCCAAATGAAGTGAAATCAAGAAAAGGAAATCAATACCCTGAATTTGAAATTAGTGTTCGAACGATGTACCGCTCATCAAACCTTGGCAGATGTCTTCCCAATGCTGGAATCCTCACACAATTCCATAAGGTGAACATGTGCGATTGTTTTTTATTTTCCAATTATCATTTATATTATCTGCTAAAATGGCGAAGCCTTTTGGGTTGTATTCATGGATTTCTATCGACCCAATTCCCACCATAATAGTGGACAAGTCAACTCAATATTGAATGCAGTAATTCCCGACTGCTTAACATTCCTTCGTCAATCTGTTCCTTGCAACATCAAGACTGCGCAGATTCTTCAAGTTCGGTATCCGTTTCGGTAGGTGTGCATTGAGGTTGCACCTAGCAAGCCACAGATCTTCTAGATTGTACAGCTTACAGAGATCAGGAAAAGGACCTAGGAAAAACAGGTTGTATTCTATAGGTGAGGGGGTTTCCAAATTTTTTATGTATCTTTAAAGTCGTCGATGCATTTGTTTCTCGTGTCATGTATCCAATCGTTGTGATTTTGTTTGCCCAAATCCTCCTTATCACTATTGCAGTACCCCTTGACCATCCACCTCTCACATTATTTGGCCTCCCTTTTGCATCCACCTAGCCATGGAGAGAACCACTACTAAGAGTGGACCTCACTTGCGAGTACCCATTTGCATTCATGTTTCTTAGGTCAGTTCCATGTGCTTGGAACATAGAAATATGTTGTTAAGCCACTTGTTCTCTCCAGACGAGCTAACTTTTACCCTTTTTTGTGCTCATTAAACCATCCAAAGGCATCGTATGAGCTCACTTTTAACTCTTTTTCATGATCACTAAACCATTTAAAGGACACTTCCTTTTTGGACTCATAAAAAGAGACAAAAAAAAAAACCTTATGAGTATAATTTTAACTATTCTTCGAGCTCATTAAACTTTTGATCATTCTTTTATCTCTCTTTTGTGCTCATTAAACCATGAAGGAGACACTAAAAAACCAAAAAGAAATAGGGTTTTTTTCTAATATTCATATATGCTTGAAATGGCAGTGTCGATCAAGTCCCCCTTGAACATGGCACATGTTCGAGTCATCATATTAAAGTTGGGTTATAGAATGCCTAGGATCAATACCCGTAATATAAGTCACAAATACTCCATCGACTTATTACTCTTCCAGTCATCATGGAGGATGATCCAGGAGGATCTAAGGAACACTCATAGAGTTCTAGGAGGATCTCAAATGCTCACATAGGTCCCAGGGAATCCATAAATTATGAAAATTCGACAGTCTCATTTTTTCCCGAAAATGCCATCATTGCATAGAGCACGTCATCAACTTTCCAATGGTGTAAGTGGAAAGTAAAATAGAGTTTGTATGAAAAATTTAAAAGAAGTCAAAGTTTGAGTCAAAGTCAAAAGTCAAAGGGGTAAAAGGACACATGTCATGTCCATACAATGACATGTGACATGACCATATAGGTGACGTGGCCACACTCCAAGGTGCCATGTAGTGATTGGGCAGATGTGTTGGTATCTAGTTGTCGAGTTATAGGTTGACAAGTGGATCAATGCTTCATTGACACATGGCATTGGATAGCCAATATGAGGTTTACATGTGGCAACCCCTCATTGGTCAATATTGGTTAATGTTGTGTAAAAGTATGGAGTCGAGTGGCATCGAAATTGTGACCTACATAATCCTCCAAACCCTAACAAACCCTCAACAACCAACAACCCACATAATACAACTTAATATATGAGTAACATATATTTTATTTAAAGTTACATTAAAATTCATTTCGGTGGTTAAAGGGTCGATGGCCTATACCCTCAACCCTTAGCCCCTGGTCAGTTGAACTATCATGTAACCACAACATAGTTTACATGGGGATATTAACATGCAACGGTTTCAAACCATAATAAAAATGTCGACGAGTATATAATATATATTATATATTGTACACAATATGCCATGTAACAAACTATATGCAAACATATATGTTTTATAACCATATATATAGTATATATAGAATATAAAACTATATATTAAACCAACAAACAATGCATGTGTAAGATGGAGGGGGAATCAAACCCTGACCTCCACTATATTAGAGGATTGTTTTAACCACTAAGCCAACGCCCCCACATCTAGCAAGATTCCCTCCTAATTTAGTAATAAGTTGAAGATAATTTGGATGGTGGGTTAGGACCGTGGCCTATTTAATGGGAATGGATTCCTATGTGTAGAAGGTCTAAGACACCATGGATCCTGAGGCAAGTACTGCATGAATTTTTAGACAGGGCATGATTTATGAGAATGTACATATTTATTGAAGTATGTACAAAGTACAAGCTTAGTTTGTGTTGCACCGTAAAACGTGTCAAATGGTACCTTGATGAAATTTCAAGTATTTTATATCAATTCTAGACAATTTTTCACAAAGATAATGAATATGATGTATTTTTTGAGATTTTATTTCATTTGTAAAACATTTTTCTCAATTTGTCATTAATGAGTATTTAATGCTTTTTTTGCATGCCAAAGAGTGTGAAATCGATCTAGTTTTTAAATTGGTTGACTTTATAGTCAAAATTATCATAGTTTTGCAAGGATTTCAATGTTGAAGTTATTTTCTTGTTTTGATAAATGGAATTTAAGAGAATCCATTAAATTGGCATATGTGAGTCATTTTACATGTGATTTTGATACTTGAGATGGAGAAGGCAGTTTTCATTGGATCCAATGGAACTTAACGATGAAACAAAAGTATAAAATTTGAGTTCTTTCATCTTTTGTTATGTCATCTCACCAACATTTTTGGTTTGTTCTTTCTCTTCTTACTTATTCTAGGGTTGACCCAGGTTCATATCTCAATAGATTTCTAGCAAAATCATCTAAAACTATCAGCCCTCCTGGTAAACCAGAAGGAAACGTTGTGCATAGGGTGCACATCGCAGTCTCACCCAAGATAGCTTTATGGGTGAACGCAATACCTAGGTGTTTGCAGTATTAGACAGAGTGGGGATATGGGATTGGGTTCTTCCTTATTTATGCATTAACCTGGTTATTGATTTAAGTATTTCTAGGATTCATTCATCTCCAGCCTTATGCATGCATGTTGATACATCTACTTTAATCATTCATTCCAAATATAATCATTAACAAAAACTAAAAAATCAATAAGAATCACACATAACACAATTTTTACTGTGGTTCACCCCCTCCTAGGGCTACGTCCACAAAGCTATAGTTTCTCTGCTCTTTTATTTATCCTGCTACAAAATCTTGCATTGTGTGCATTACATATCAGTAATACAATCAAGATCAAGGAAATAATCCTTGATGAGGAAGACTAGATCACACCAAGCTCCTCAGCTTATGACCTAACCCTCAAGGACTCACCTTATTCGACTCTTCTACAACCTTATTACAATCGAAAGTCTCATAAAGTGATATGATTCTATTATTTCCTTATCTAACATCTCCTCATAAAACAACAACGACCACCACTCTCGATTCTAGACCTCCTAAGTCTTTATTTATACAATTTTATAGGCTTATATCCCTTACAATCCTTAACAAAAACCCTAACCCTATCATTCTTAGGCTTTCTTGCCTTCTTTCCATGTTGTTTCTCCTCCTCCATGTTGTTTTTCCTTATTTTTCTTCATGTTTTTTTCTTCTCACCTACTGCACATGCTCCAAAATTAGATCTTCCTTTCCAAAAATAGGTCTTTCCTTAAAATACTCATGCACCTAACAACCCCACAACACTGACATGTGGCTCATCCCGAGCCACTCAGGTGGTGCGCAATACCTGAACAACCTCTATTAAGATGTGAAGTTTTCCTTCTAATTCTTCCCCTTTTCTCTAGCTTCCACAAATTTCCCTGTAAGATCCTCTACCATTTGCTCGAGGGATCATTTTTGTTCCCCTTTATTGCATTTTCACTGATTGTATATGTTATAATACCTACTTAATATCGACCAGCTAGTTATGTATCCTTCCTGTTTGGTTTTTGGCGTCTTCAAAATCCTCCACTGCGCAACCATGTACTCTCTCTGCAACACGATCGACATCATCCTCGGTGATTGTATATTCCTGGATTTATTTATGGGACTTGGCCTTCTTGCACGACCCACCTGTATGTATAATTGGTTATTTGGGTGGCCTTGTCTCTTGTGGAGTAGCTGTCGAACGGGTTGTCTATGTCGTTGTGTCCCCCCTCCTTTTTCTTCCTATTTTGGGGCATTATCCTTCTTTCTTGTCTATGCATCCTTCTTTCGGGTGCTTCCCTTCTTCTATGCCGCTATTTTTTGATCGGGCTTCTCCTATTGCATGGGTTTCTTGTCACTGTGTTTCCTCCTACAGATGTACTACCAAAAAAAATGAGGATTAACCTGTGATTACTTTCCGTTTTTCAAGATTTGTACTGCCAAACCAATTTTGAAGTATAATAGAATCCTGACATGAATCATTGCTCATTCAAGAACTAGCTTGTAGTTAGAATAAGTTAGGGTTGAGACACTACGTTTAACCATAAGGCCTAATGAGTTGTTGGTACATGATTGGAGAATTATGGTCAAGAGATGAGTTAATATGGAAAATTTCCACCGTTGTGTCACTGAATTTCGAATGAATTGGAAGCTTGTGTTACTTACCTTGTTTTCAAAATGCACCAGTTCTTAAATTGTTGATGATGAATTTTAGGATTTAATATCGTGTATCCAACGTTAAAAATTGTTAAATTAAATCGAGGTTTGGAAAATTTCCTAGAATTTGCACTAGGTGAATACTAATGTCGACGATTTCATCCCTTGATTCCACCCCTCTGTAGGAAGACTGAAAGAATTTTCGTAGTCTCTCTCTTAACGATGTGCTCTTTTTCAACCCATCCAACCAGAGGTGAATTTTTAGTTATTTGATAGTAGAAACACAACCTAAGTCTATTCCTTTACAATATTGAATTGAGTTTGTGAAACTTGAGATAGGTCTACAAACCTTATACATCTCTTTTTGGTAATTTTTGTTTAGATTCAAGGAACTTTATTTTTATGAGTGAAGAGACAATGGTTAAGTATACTCCACATACATTCGAGCCTAACTCACAAGTCGATGAAATGTGGGTGCCCTCAACTACTTTTCCTCGAAGACATGGAGGCATGAAACACATTCTGGTGCTTGTTCGTGGTTTGATGCACAATGACTCTTGAGTCCTTCTCACCATCATCAACATTCGTGCTTGGGTTCTCAACCAGATGGTATTAAATGCCTATAATGTTTCTTCCTGATTCTCTTATAAATTTAGTTAGGCAACTTCTAACACATGCTCAATTGATTCTGAAGGGTTCACTTAGATACAACCTAAGAGCGTTAAACTTTGGTTACCTTATTCCAACTTGTGGAAGATGTAAATGTAACTTTCGTTGAGCATTAATTATGTCACCTATATGGACATTGTATTGAGTTTGAAACCTTAATCACTAAATATTCATGTAAACGTTGTCATCAAACAAAGGTGAGAATCACTCCTTGATATTATTATGTCTGTGCACACCAGTCATCCCTTACGTGGTGGTAATGTTGTTTCATGTATAATTGTTTTTCTTCTTAAACTGTCATTAACTACTTTTGTCTTCAATTATTTTCCTCTATGGAAGTCAGATTCCTTCGAAATTGGTTAGCCTGTAAATCAACACACGATGATACTAGAGTCAAAATAGTCTCAATTCGAGGAATACATTTGAACAGACTGTCTCTTTCTCGCTTGATTGGTATTGTTTCATCTTAGATGCTCTGATTCCACATGTAACATCATCCTCAATTAATTATCTGTAACAAACAAGTGAGCTACTGCAAAGGAAAATAAACTTCACATTTAGATCTGCAATCTTTCATAAATTAATTCAACATAAGTAAAAGTAACTGCAAGGTAATTAGTTACTTATATATAAAATTTGTGACTTATGGTAATTAGGTAATTAGGTAATTATGGTATCAGAGCGGGTTCAATTCTGCGACGAAGGACCCGTTACATCTTCCACTCTGTTATTCAAAATGATTAATGATGTATAGTTAATGCAATTTTATCTGTTCATGACAGGTATCATGGTCAGAGGATGCAAGATGAGTAGATGACGTGGTGTGGGGTGAAAAAATGTGCTTCCTCTGGGAAAATCCATGCAGGAGGGATTGGCTCGACTTGGGGAGAAGCAGACTATTGAGCAAGAGAAGGTTGTTGTGGGGGATGTGGTAGGTATGATGAGATCATTCTAGAGGATATAAGAGGCATTAATCAACTACCTAGATCGACATGAGGGTAGAGCGTATCTACACAATAAGGGTTCACAACACACTCCAGTAGGTGGTAGTAGTATACAAAGAGAACTCGAGAAAGAAAAGTTTCCCAAGTTTTGGGGTGCCACAGATGACTTAGTCGTCGAGTCATGGTTGGAGAACATGGAGATGTGCTTCACACTTCGCGATTACACCTCCAACATGAAGTTCTGCATGGTGGCATTTCAACTAAAAGGGAGTGCTCTACTTTGGTGGAAGACACTCCTACCTCAAATAAACATGGTTGTCGAATACTGTCATGGCAATTTTTCGAAGAACGTTTCTGAGAGAGGTAGTTGTTGAATGAGTTCATTGAGTTCCATCTTAATGAGTTCAACTCCTTACAAAAGGGTAGTCGTATGGTACCAGGGTATGAGGCTAGGTTCACCAAGCTACCTAGGTATGCTCCACATATGAACAAGGATAATTTAAAGGTGAAAAAGTTTGTGTTTGGCCTTAACTTCAACATTGGTGTGAAGGTGAGGATCTTGATGCCTCAGACATTCCACGATGCAGTTAAGAAGGCCCTCATTACTAAGAAAGAGTTGAAAAGTGGGGTAAGGGGAGGATTGCTTCTAGACAGACTGGACATGTGACACCGGGAGCACAATAGCATCAGACACCAGCTAGAAGGTCTTTTGGGCACCGTGATACACCCATAGGACCTATGTTCTGAACAACGAGACAACATAATCCTTATAAGAGGACTCCCTACAAATCACCATAGTAGGAGCACTGGTGTCAGCCATAGCAACAGTAATAGTTTAGTCTTGTTCAACAGAATAGACCAGGATCACAGATAGCTAGGCCAACAAATTCTACTTCAGGGACCAGGAGCACTAGACCGAAGAATGGATATTGGAAATTTGGAGAGCCACATTACCAGCGAGATTGTCCTATTGAGAAAGGCAGAGCGGCCAAATCATCAGGACCCGCTATAGTTGGAGATTTGGGAAAGGCCCACAGGATACATGCAACGGTGAATAACTACAAGGACGAGCACCATCCCATTGTGCTCGAGACATCAGGTATGATCATTGATAAAAAAAAATAGTATTTTGATAGATCCAGGAGATACATAGAGCTTTATTCATAGTGCATCTCTTAAGAGAATTAAGGTAAACATAGTCGAGCAGGATGAGTTCAGATATGTAGAAATGGCATCGAGATCCAAACAAAAAGTTGGAGGAAAGGTTATGGATTATAGCATTAACTTGGGTGATTTTGTAATGAAGGAAAACCTCTATGTCACGATATAAGGATCATATGACATAGTGATTGGCATGGACTAGTTGGAATCTCATGATGCAATACTTAACTGCAAGATGAAACAGTTAAGTTTAATAGATGATTTGGGACAGGCTAGAGTGATTTTAGGAAGAAACGAGGGAGTGTATTTGAGGTTTATTTCTTCCCTCCAATTATATAAAATCATGTGCAAGGGGTGTAAGTTATACGCCATCTTAGCGCTAAATGGAAAGGGAGACACATAAGGGTTAGAAAACCTTATTGTAGTATCAGCGTTTTCCGATGTGTTTCCTAAGGAATCGTTAGGTTCGCCTACAACACCAAAATGAATTTCAAAAGGAAAAAACTATACAATTGGGAAAAAATTGACATGCGTAAACTCACTTAAGGAAGTGCACGCAGTGTGCGGGCCAACAAAGACTGTAAATCACACAATGCGCCATATGCGCGACTGCGTACGAGAAAAGTTGCACACTCCTGTGAACGACGCATTTATGGTTCTTGTCGGCCCCTCAACCACTTATGGAGCAACTACCAACTTGATTTGACCTTCATATATGAGCTAAATCCAAATGGGGGGTTGGTCAAGGACCAAAGGGTGCCCTAAAGGGCCCCTTGTTGACACTAAGAACCAGTTGAATATTTCCTTGAAGAAATGATATAAATGGAGGCCATGGGTGCACTAAGAAACCAGGATCTTCATAGTATCATTATGCTTCCTTAATCTTCCCTTGAGAATCCTCTTTTCTCCTAGGAGCATTCTAGCATCATTGCAATAGGCCATTCCACTCAACTCTTGAGGGAATAGGCATTGATTTTCTTCATCATTTGTCATTTTTATTCCATTGTAAGAAGATCTCTCCATTAGGGAACTCAAGATCCCTCCCAAGGAGGAAGAGGGGACTCATAAGTCCTCATTTTTCTCTATGGTGTTTTTCCAACTAATTTAGTTATCCATTGGTGGTATAATCTTGGTCATTAGTTGATTGTTTATGGTTCTAAAAGTTTCTTATGCATTCTAGTTTTATTTCCTTAGTTGTTTTAGTTTGTTTACTTGTTTATTTCATGTGCTTGGCTTGTTTAATCCATGCACTAACCTCTGTCTTATCTAGCAGGCCCAAATAGGCATGAAAGTGTCATTGTTTTTCTCACCCAAGTGACGAAATAGACACAACACTAGGTTTATGGGATCTTTCAAAGTTTTGGAAAAGAAAGGGCCTGTGGCTTACTGACTAGCCTTTTCTAATTCTTTGAGGTGTATGCAAATGTATTTCATGTATTTGTTTAACGACATTATATTAGTGATTTGTCACATGTTATTGAAATGAGTTCCTTGCAGGTATCGAATGAGGGTGCTCTCATGGCAAAGCCAATCCACATGTTGGACCATCGAACTCGACAACTATGGTGTCAAATAGTCGATCAGGTCAAGGTCTAGTGGGACAATTACAGTCCACACTAGGCTACATCAGACGATGCATATGAGATGTGTCAACAGTTTCCTTATTTGTTTGATAGATTAGATATGTATATCTTTTTTAGATACTTTTGTTACTACCATTATTGATCTTTTACAAAATTTAGGACGAATTTTAAAACAAGAGGGGGTGTATGTAACATCCATTTCTACTAAGAAAATTTTATACTGACTTATTCTTTGAGGACACTTGCGAGAAAGTGATTCGATTATGATATGTTATGATTATGCCTTGTTTATGAGTTATGTTATGATGTCATTGTGATTATATGATCATTTCTAGATGTATATATGTATCAACGGGTATTATTGATGAGTTTTATTGAGTTTGCAGGATACATGACAGGTTGATGATGCTGATGGCATCAACGAACTTCCTTGGACTCTGGATTGATTTAGGGAGTGGATTTGTAATTAGTTTGAGTATTTGATTTACACACATGTTATTTTTATATGATTTCATTATGGATGTTATGTATATGGGTTATTGACATTGTTCTTGTCAGTGGATGCAGGTTTGGCGACACGTGATAATACGACTCACATAATGAGTAAAGGGGTCATGCATAGAAACCAAAAATTTAAGGGAGAGGTGTGGCAGTGTCCCTGTCACAACCTACTAGCACTCTCTTCGTGACATGAACTATAGGTTAACAATTACCTAGTTTGAGAGGTTCACGATGTCCTGAGGGAAGACTAAGAATCTTGTAGTCTCTCACAAGGTCGACTGAGTGGAGCGTTGACTCCAAGTGTCAGATAAATTCCAAAAATATTCAAAGGCGAGTGGCACGCTTGGAGCACAGAGGTGTGTTTTAAAGGGCACATCACATACTTATATAGTGAGTTAATAAAAATGTAGATGGCCTAGAAAACTTAATGAGATGGTTAGACCTTGTTAGAACAAGAGAATTAATTAAAAATTTATTTATAAGCTAATAAATCTAAGAAGAGTCTAATCCTAAATATAAACCTAACTCTAAGTCTAAGTTTAAATGAGGGACTAAATAAAACATTAAACAATTTAAGGAATTGAGATATAATTAAACTCTAAGAAAAGAGGGATTAATATTTAAAAATTAGGAAGATGCACATGTGTGCATGAAAATAGTAAAATGGATTTATAAATAAAAAGAATTAAAACATGAGAGAATAGGGTGTTCACATAGAGTAGCATCTTGAGTCAATATCCCACTAATTCTAACTAAAAGAATACTCCTTTTCCAACTCAAACACAGATCTAGTTAGGGAACACAATTTAAATGAGGGATTGGGGAACTAAGGGACAACTAAGAGAAAAAATAGGGACACATTGGGGAATGTGAAGGAAAATGCCTAAATAAATAAAATAAAAATGGAAATAACATGTGCAACTTGGGGAGAGTGTGACACATGTAGTGGGTGAATAATCCTCTAATCTAATTATTTAAATTTAAAGAATTGTGCATGAGGACAAGTGTCATTGAGAAAAAATCTATAAAAGAATTAGAGAGAATGAGAAAAGAGATTTGAATTTTTAGTACTGTTGTGCTTTCAACATTTCTTGACTAAGTTTTACTTGTAAGAGATGGGATTCGAAATCTTGAAAGGAGTGGAAGCTCTTCCTTGCGAGACAAGTTTTGGGTGCTATTATTTATGTTTTTTGTGTGTGCCCCTTTGTGGCTTGGGGGGATAAGGTGGAATAAGAGTACCCCTAACATTGTCTGGGAGGTACCGGTGAAGTTTCAGATTGCACGCAAGGCAAAGGAAAAGTTTTTGCAAGGACACGGGTTGAATATCAACATCTACAGTTTGCATTCCTGGTCAAGGTCTTGTAATTTATAAATTCGATTAAGGTCAATGTATGATTATTACATTATTAATGAAATTAATTATGATTAGATGTTGTATATGCATTCTAAACTACTGTTAGAACATTGATATAAACATATTTAAATTTCAAAGTAAGAATTCAATTAGTCTTGAAGTTTTCACAAAAGTAATTGTGTATTGTTGGTTAAATGTTGCATGCAATCTCTAGAATATATAATTATATAGAGTGATAATGTTGGTCACTTATATGATTTAAATGGTGTTCAATATTACTATTCAGTTATGGCATAAATTTGCTTTGAGTCTGTCAAGTAAAAGAAGTTGACAGTATTAGGTTAATTACTTTTAAAAATGTGGTGAATGCATGGAAGAAAAGAGTGAATGCATGTGTATCATATGTCTGGAAATAGATTACTTCTTTTATACTGTATTGCTAATATTGTAGATACAATGCTCATATCAAATTATGGTTGTGTGTTTCTTAAAATATATGTGTTATTAGTCCCTGCCATAGGCATAGAGGGACTATAGCGATTGATAATTCGTTAACTACATATTAGTTTGTCCTTTGACCAAAAATATTTGCATAATACCTATTGTTGGAGATAGGGAATTAAAAGCATATATTTTTATATAATAAAAAGTATCATATATGTATTGATCTAATTGGATAAGAGATTGGAGGCCTTGTTTCTGCCTTCGCTATTCCCAATGTTTTATATGGCAACATATCCAAAAAATTTCTCGTATACAGTCTTTTTGAATAATATATTTTCCTATGTATTGTTTGAAGGTGGATTAATGCTAGCATTAGTTTGAATGTTTGTGTTAGCATTTTTTGCTAGCGTAATATATCCATAATTTTTTATTTGTACTAATCATATTAAAATGTTTTGATATCCAAGATTTATAGTGATTCAAACTTCCAAAGTTTATAACGTCCTTGCCGCATGTATTTGTATTGAAATGTATTGAAACTTATTTCGAGATGCCTCAATAGGCCTGACAACTTAAATTTTTACATGACGTGAGGTCCTTCAACAAGACTGACAACTTAAATGTTTGCATACCGTGAGGTCCTTAGACAGTCTTAAATGTTTATCTAAATATGCTTCTTGGAGTACATTTTTCCTAGAAAATTTCCATAGAATGTTACAGTGAATTTGCATAGTGTTGTTGTCCACCGCCAGTTGAATAGCCATTGTATGTTTCATCCTTATTCTACCTTTGCAATGCAATTTCGTCATCGTTGAAGCTACATACATTTTTTACTGGTTCGGTGAGTGCTTCTTCTTCGCTGGTTCATCTGTTGCTTCTTGTTGTTGTTTCATTCTCGATTTGACCCATGCTTCTGCATTTCATCATTTCAGAGTAAGTTTCCATGCCATAGTTTCATTTTCTATTCCTTGTTTGTTATTCAGTGTTTGCAGTTTGCAAGTAATAATGTTTTCTTATTTCTAGTGGCATGGTCATCGTATGTTTTCAGTTCCTTCTGTGCTTCTGCTGTAGTTTCGTAATCATTGGAGATACATATGTTGTTTAGTGTCTCAGTGGTTCTTGTTGGTTCATTGGTTTGTGGGTTGCTAGTTCTGTTTGTGTGGCTCGGGTTTATGCTTTGGGGCCCTAGGGGTGAAGTTTGGCATGTTCATTCTTTCTCGTTGGTTTGGTGCTTGTTGTTTTCTTTCGTTTGATTCATCCTTGCAGGGTTGGGGTCCAGCACCGATGGTTGGAGCTTTTTTTTTTTTTTTGAATTATTATTGTTTTTTGGGACGATTTATGGTGTTCATCCCCTGCACCCATGAGTCTACATGTAGTTTTGTTAGTTTCCCTGTCTACCAAGGTTGATATCTATTCTGCTGTGATATTTTTCTAGTGCTTGAGTGCTGGCATGAAAGAAAATAGTTGCGTGTAAAATTTTTTAGGATTACATGTGAAATTGCAATATCCGATGTTTTTTTGATGGAATAAAAAATATGCAGGATACATTTATAAACCATGTATGGTCAAATGTGTCCATATGACATTACATGTTATTTCTCCTCTACACGGACTGGTGTGCGCATGATACAATTTGTGTTGTACTTGAGCTATGATATGTACAACAAAGATTCTACAAGATTATATTTCAATGTCTGGAAGCATGTCTGGGTAGTTTTCCATGGAAAACCAAAAACTTGTGTTGTGGGAACAACAGTCTATGTAGAGGATAAAGAACATGTATCTCCATCAGTAGAAGCATATATGGATAATTTTCCACAGAAAACCATAAATCGTTTAGCTACGGCCATGCAATTTCGTAATATTTTGTGGCTTGTAATATATTTTGGGCAGGGAAAAAAAAATTACACGTTTACAGCTATGGATGGAGAAGCGCAAAGGTTTATGTTTCTTCCTATCTTCTAGACTGTTTGTTGAGTCTCTTTTACTATATGTACATATTGCTTGTTCTTCGGTGCATACCAACTTCCATTCATGTTCGTTGTATTTTGTGCGTTCCCACATTCAAACAAACAGAATAGCTGGAGAAAACGACAAAGTCTTGACTGCATCGATTGAAGAGGATATAGAAAGGTGCATGCTTGTTTTGTTATTTCATATTGCGTTGTTTTGTATTTCATTTATTGTTTGTATATTTTTTCACTTAGTTTATTATATGTACATGTTGCGTGCCTTCCTACATGGTAACTTATGTTCATTACATGCCTTCCTGCATACTAACCTGCTTCATGTTCATTGTGTTTTCACTGCATTACTACATTTAAACAAACAGAGTGGTTGGAGATGATGATGGGCTCTTTCGCAGGTAAATAACCCTATTTCTCTTTCTTTTACATGTCTGTCTTCATTATAAGTTATCTTCAATACATGACTTCCTGAATACTAACCTAATTCATGTTCGTTGTTTTTTCACTGCATTGTTTCATTTAAATAGACAGAATGGCCGGAGAGGACGATGGACCCTTTGGCGAGTAAATATACATGTTTCTCTTTCTTTTAGATGCTTGTCTTCATACTAACTTCCCTTCATGTCCATTGCATATTCAACGTTGTTTCCTTGGAAAAAACAGGTTGCTTGGACAGGAAGATGAATTGTTCTGTGCAACAAGAGAGGGTTCTGTGGTACAATCTTCTAAAAGGTATACCAACCATGCTGGTAAATTAAATATACAAACCGGGTCGGGGCATATAGTATTAGACTTGAAAACAATGGCTTGGCAGCAATGAGCCTTTCTACCCTCCCTATTTCTACTTTTTCCATTTTCTATTATCCCTTTTGTTTTCTAATTCATCTACTTAGTGTTCTTTTCGAAAATGCCTCGGTGCATCGGTTGGAGGACTAACGGTTCCACATATATGGTCACGCTTCTACCTTATTCCATAGTTACCCACTTTTTCGATTGCGGGTTCCGGGCTGGCGGTTCAAGATTTCTCCCCTGGCTTCTGGGGGTTTGCGATATACAGATTGGTCATGGTGCCCTGCCCTCACGCCTTGTTTACTTTTAAGCATTTTTCCAATTAAAAAAAAAAGATGCATGCAATTTTACGGTTATTTAGTCCTTCTCATGGACAGTATACAATGCATATGCTTGTTTAGTCCTTATGTTCGTCTACACTTGCTTGCATAAGAAAAAGTTGGACTAGTGACATCGGAATGAGAAGTCAGTCATCCCATACATCAGCATACCGACAAGGGAAAAGGTAAATATGCATACTCTCTACTCTTACTATGTTTACCAAACAAATATCCTCAGCTATATATTCATCTATGGCATGGTGAATATGTTGATGTCATCTGCAATACATGGTTTGCAGTTCAAAAGAAGTATCAACAAGTACAAGCGAGACGTCGAACGTGTTACATGTTCCGCAAACTAAGAGGTGTGGTTGCAAAACTCTGGCTCCATAGTTCATCGAAGTTATGCGTGTACTTGTAGATTTATGCCAGTGAAAGAATAATACAAAAAAAAATAAAAAATGAACAGTACCATTCACTTTAGTTTTCCTGTTCAAAAAATGTCCCCAAGTTTAGAGTTGTAACATCGAAAGTACTATCAATAGAGGGATTGAACAGCCACCGAACTGGACAAGCATTCATCGGGGAAATAATGGTCGTCTATAGCACCTACTTTGACAAGGGAAACAAAAGTAGATCCATTATACATGCTGACATGACAAACAAGGAGGCCATGATGACAGTGACATTGACTATTCCTCCACAACTTGTCCAGAAACATGCAGAAAAGATATTGCCGGGTAATGGGATATCCATTACAAATTTTAGTATATTTCCCAAAACAGTATATGACCGTGGTGATTGTGATCGAATTATTTCGCTCAACGGAAAAAGTATTGTGGAAAAAATTTATGTTGTTTGTTCAAAATATCGTTTCATCTCGGACTCGACTATCAGCCAGCTTGCACAGAGCACTGACATTTACCCAATCGGGACGATTGGCGCAGTTATCACATTGGTGAGAAAACTTGGCTCGCAACACATTCTCCATATAAAGGATGGAGAGTCGGACAGTGACAAGGCAATGGTACCACTTTTCAGATTCAATTTTGTCCTTTAATTTTGCATGTGCATGTATCTCAGGTAAGTTATTCAAATATTGCATTGTTCCATGTTGCAGCTGCAATTGTTCGATACATATTCAAATTTGTTTTCGTCATTCGAGCAGTAATCGCATAAAGGGAAGATTCCACTTATGCTCTTCAAAAATATAGTAAAGAAAAGGGATGTTAGAGAAAGGATCTTTCGGACAACCCAGGCAACGTTTGTAACAGAGTTGCGAAAAGATATAGTACAAGATATGAAGAAAATAGCTAGCTCTACAACTATTGTGCATATACATCCACAAAATCATCCTCACTTTGCTTATAAAAATAGCCTTGAACAAATTTTTGCGGCCTGTTTTATTTTATTTTTATTTTTTTAAGGGGACGGGGGGGTGCAGTTGTGTATTATATTGTTCAATGTATTTATTCCTATTCTCATGTTCCTAGGTTGAAGGTGTTTTAGTTGCAGCCAATGTGTACTCGACCCTCTTTGAACTTGTATGTGCAAAATGAAACTCTCTTTCTTCTGCCTCTGCTTTGATAAGTGATGATACGATTGATTGTCTGCGATGCGGTGAAAAATGTCCATATATATATGGACATTGCATCAATGTTGTCATCTGAACCATGGGCAACACAATTGTGCATTGTACGGTTAGGAAGACTCTGTTAGAAAATGTGCTTCCTAAGTTGGCAGAGTTGTCGTATGAAATGTATCTACAGAAAAAGGAAAGCAGTGTCTACATGTTGCGGGACCTTCGGATACAAAACAAATTCACCTTAAATGAAGACAATGCAATTTTGCATATCGGATGAAGAAGGGAAAAAAAATATATATATCAAACTTTGTTAGGAAACAAAAATACCCCATCTGTCTCTGTAATATTTCTTCAACATCCAGATGAATGTTTGTCAGAATCGGCTGGTTGGGATTGCACGTGCATAAGATTGTTCAGTCCAAAAGATGGGAAGCATGGAAGTGAACCCCATATATCCCATGGCAAGAGAAAACAAATGCGGTGACACCTTTTCTTTGTATATCAAATTGTTTGGTACAAAGGTGGATGCATCCTGCTCTATCGAACCTTGTGGGAACTTGCTTGCGACCTCTTTGAACTTTAGTTGGTTCTTGGTTGTGTACTTCGTCTGTCAATTTTTATATCGCAGAAATCTTACTGCTGTTTGGAGGACACAAAACAATAGAATTTAATTTTTTAGCCAGCTAGCCCACAAATCCACGAGATAATTGCGATGGCATTGTGACACAAATGTAGTATGTCGCTTGTTTTAGCAGTTTTCCTTGATCGATGAACTTGGTAAAATTAATCTCCTGGAATAATTTGAAATCAACGAATATATACTATGTGAAGTGCAATTGTGTTATGATATCAACAAGAGGGCCTTAAAATTCGAATTTGTCATTGTTTTAGCATTTTTTCTTAATCGATGAACTTGGTAAAATTAATCTCCTAGAATAATTTGAAATCAACGAATATATATTGTGCGAAGTGCAATTGTTCTGTCATATCAAAAAGAGGCCCTTAAAATTCAAATTGGTCCTTGTTATGCTTGTGGTGATAGAATTTTAAAAAACTTTCTTTTGTTTCCTTCCTTTTTTTTTAAATAAGTGATTTAACATCCTTCGCTAATTTTATGTAATTCAATTGGACAACATCAATAATTAATATTAATAATTCAGTATTTGAAAATAATGTTTTTAGATAATGTTAGATAGGATGACCATCCGTAAAAAATTGCAATCTTGAGCCCACCAGTCCTGGAGTCCTTCTGTGAATTTGTATGTCACGGAACTTCGAGTGTTGTTTGAAGGACATGAGACAATAGAAGTGCAATGTTGAGCCAGAGAGCCTGCAAGTCCACCTGTCAATTTGTATATCGTGGAAGTCTAGGTGCTATTTGTAGGACACAGAACAATAGAGGCTCAATTTTGAGCCTGTCAAGTCGGGAACCTGCGATCCAAAAAGTGGCTAAGTATGGATTGAAGGATCTGTGCATGCTCTATAAAATCTCATGTCCATACTTTATAAAAGTACATGTTTACTATGTATTGCTCGTTTGTCGAAAAATTTCTAGGTGCGGAAGTTGGCGAATGCACATGTTCATATTTCCACTTACTTTTATATCACTAGCCCGACCAAATTGTACAAAATTTCTTGTCCAATTAAATTTTGCAATATCAATATTTAATATTAATAATTTAGTGTTGAAAATAATGTTTTTAGATCATGTTAGTTGATAGGTATTACCATCCGTAAACAATGGAAATCTTGAACCCTCTAGCCCTGGAGTCCATTTGTAAATTTGTATATCATGGAACTTTGATTGGTGTTTGGAGGACACAAAACATTAGAAGTGCAATGTTGAGCCAGCCAACCCGCGGGTCCTTTTATAAATTTGTATATTGCGGAATTGTGGGTGGTACTTGTAGGGCGCGGAACAATAGAGGCCCAATTTTCATCCCCCCAGCCCGAGAACCCGCAATCCAAAAAGTGTCCAACTATGGAATCCGGGATCCATATATGATCTATAAAAATTTCATGTCCATACGTTATAAGAGTACATACTTAGTATGTATTACTCGTTTTTCTGAAAACTTGTAGGCACGGAAGTTGGTGGATTCACAGCTTCATATTTTAGTTACTTTTATATCACTAGCTCGACCGACCACTTCCCCATTTGATATTGTAATAAACTAATATAAACTAGCCCAAGTCCAATTGTGTTATCACATCAACACGAGGGCCTTAAAATTCAAATAGCTTGCAAGTCCGCTTGTCAATTTGTATATCGTGGAAATGTGGGTGCTATTTGTAGGACACGGAACAACAGAGGCCCAATTTTGAACCCACTAGGCTTAGAACCCGCGATCCAAATAGTGGCTAAGTATGGAATGAGGGATCCGTACATGCTCTATAAAATATCATGTCCATAGTTTTTAGAAGTACATCTCTAGTATGCATTACTTGTTTCCTCCGAATGTTGTTTAGAAGACACGGAACAATAGAACTACAATGTTGAGCGTGCTAGTCTACAAGTTCTCCTATCAATTTGTATATCGCGGGACTCTAGGTGATATTTGTAGGATACGGATGAATAGAGGCCCAGTTTCGATCCTGCCAAACTGAAAACCCGCGATTGAAAAAGTGTCCAAGTATGGAATGTGGGATCCATGCAAGCTCTATAAAAACCTCATGTCCATATCTTATAAGAGTACATACTTAGTATGTATTACTTGTTTTTTGGAAAACTTCTAGCTACAGAAGTTGAGGGATTCAGGACTTCAGATTTCAATTACTTTTATATCACCAGCCCAACCGATCGCTTCTCCGTTTGATCTTGTAAGAAATGAATACAAATTGGCCCAAGTCCAATTTTGCTAATACATCGACACGAGGCCCTTAAAATTCTAATGGTCTGCTTGTCAATTTGTATATCGCGGAACTCTGGGTGCTATTTGTAGGACAAGGAATAACCGAAGCCCAATTTTGAGGCCACCAGCCCGAGAACCCACGATCCAAAAAGTGGCTAAGTATGGAATGAGGGTTGCGTACATGTTGTATAAAATCTCATGCCCATACTTTATAAAAGTACATATTTTGTATGTATAACTCGTTTCTTGCGAAATTTTGTAGGTGCAGAACTTAACGGATACACGTGTTCAGATTTCCACCCATTTTTATATCAGGAGCCCGACCAACCTCTTGCCCGTTTCATACTATACAAAAATTTTGGAACGCAAGTTTCCGAATATGTGGGTTTTTCTTTGAAATAAGATATTTCACATCCTTTTATAATTTTATGTAATTAAATTGTACAATATGAATATTTAATACTAATACTTTAGTATTGAAAATAATATTTTTAGATACTGTTAGATAGTTGATAGGAATCAACATCTATAAACAATCATAAGGTTGAGCCCACCAGCCCTGGAGTCCATCTATGAATTTATATATGGCGTAACTCCGAGCGTTGTTTGAATGACATAGAACAATAGAAATGCAATGTTGAGCGAGCCAGGCGGCAAGTCCGCCTATCAATTTGTATATCACGGAACTCTTGGGTGCTATTTGTAGGTCACAGAACAATAAAGGCCCAATTTTGATCTAGCCAGCACGAGAACCCATGATCCAAAGAATGGCTTAAGTATGGAATGCGAGAACAGTGCATGCTCTATAAAATCTCATGTACGTACTTTCTAAAAGTAGATTTTATGTATTACTCAGTTTTTTCGAAAAATTTCTTGATAAGGAAGTTGGTGGATTCACGTATTCAGATTTCACTTACTTTTATATCACCAGCCCGACCGACTGACGACTTACCCATTTCATATTGTACAAACCTCATTATCTAATTAAATTGTACAATATCAATATTTAATATTAATAATTTAGTATTCAAAATAATGTTTTTAGATAATGTTAAATACTTAATAGGGATTATCATCCGTAAACAATGTCACTCTTGAGGCTGCTAGCCCTGGAGTCCGTCTGTCAATTTGTATATAGCAGAACTCCAAGTATTGTTTGTATGACACGAAACAAAATGAGTGCAATGTTGACTGAGCTAGCCCGTAGGTCCACTGGCCAATTTGTATATCTCGGAATTTTGGATGTTATTTGTAGGCCACGGAACAATGGATGCCCAATTTAGAGCCTTCCAGTCTGAGAACCCGTGATCCAAAAAGTGGAAAGTGTGGAATGCGGGATTTGTACATGCTTTATAACATCTCATGTTCGTACTTTATAGTACATATTTAGTGTGTATTACTCGTTTTTCAAAAAAATTCTAGTTTATCTTTTCTCTCTGCTTTCCCTTTTTGAATCATGGATTCCTGCATAGACGATTTTAATATTGCATTTCCATTGTTTCATCATGTGCAACTAGCACCCTGACTTCCATGATTTACAAATTAGAAAACAAATCCCCCATCATCTCGTGTGATTTTGCTTTCTATTTACTTGATCCTTTTTCCCAATGTCTCATGTTTTTATATACAGAACCCAAAGTTATGCAATATAAAAATTTCCCTCTCTCCATTGTGTTTACGTTGTTCCCCTACACATAAACAATAGCCAAAATTCTGCGACATACAAATTGACGGCCAATATTTGTCACTGATGCAATATAACCATCGGCCCTTTACGTCTCTTGGGTATATATTCTTCCCTTTTTCTTTTGTACCCTGCCCAACCGCTTTCCATACTTTGGTATTTCTTGGAATCGGTTTTGTGGATTGGCGAGTGCACGAAATGTACAATTCTTTGTCGCAATTCTCCATCACAGCTGCCTTCATACTTGTTTCTAGATATGCAATAATTAAGCTTTAATGCTAGTAGTTCATCCTGAAGGAACCGTTAAGATTGTCATTAATGTCCAGAAATCCAGAGAAGATTTGTCATTACTACGAATTAAACTAAGATTTGCACAGAAGTATGTTATCCTTTCCAAGTATTCATTTCAAACATGATGCAATCTATTTTTGTGCATCGACGGGTTGACGCATTTAAGAAATTTCTAATTCTTAATCTCTGTTCTTCGTCACCACGAACTTCGCACTTTTTTTTTAATTATGCAATTAGTGATTTGTAATGTTGACAACTCATTACGCACAAACCCTGGAGATTGTCATTGATCAACGAAAGGCTCAAGGAGATATTCCATTGATACGCATTAAACCATAATTTGTGGAGGGTTATATTAGCCCTCCCTGATTTTCATTTCAAACATCATCTCGAGCAAACAGAAATTGTCGTTAACTTGTGGTAGCAGTTTTGTCTAGACACACTAAACACATTTGGGCATAATGGATAGAGGTTCCACTATTCCAAGGCATATTATTACTGCTCATCTCCCTCCGCCTAAGAGAAAAAAAGGAGATGGTCCCTTGGTACACCGAGAGATGTATTTCGAGCCAAAGAGTTCCAAGGAAACCCTGCCTACTCAGAGAACCTACCCAGTTGCATTCATGGCTGGTGCAGAGGTTGATTTCATGGATTTCGAGCCAGAAGAAGATGATCCGATGGCCAATGATATGAAAATGGATGATGGCAATGCAGAGAATCTTCCCACTCCTGTGCCCAAATTGAAATCAACCATAACGGGTGGAACTTCCTGGCTCAGTGATGGCGTTCCTGACAACACGAAAAGGAGTTTCAGAAAATAAACCAACGCTGAACACAATAGCCTCTTTGCAGCGCAAAATTAGGAATTCCATAGTTCCAAATTAGTTTGTTCTAGGTGGAAGAGTTTCACTGTAAAGAAATTATATGTTGATGCTCCTAGAAATATATTTCAAGACAAAAAATTATTCACTTGCGGGACTATTGTCCTGTTCTCTGGATATACAATTAACATCTTCAGGAATCAGGTCCAAAACTCTCACTGTTGCAAGGCATTTTTCTACTAGTCATCTCCTTCCACCAAGAATTTGGGCCTCTGAAATTGCACGTGCAACCTGTGTCCCTAGAATTTTCTTTGACTATGCAAAGGCGGGTTCAGTTAAGGGTTATTCCATTTGCCCTGAAATGTTTTTCGTCTTCTTACTCACAGGAAGCTTCTGAAAACTATCAATTTCACCATAGAATGATTCATCGAGGAGAAAACTGCAAGGATGTTGTATACTGTGGATCATGTGCCTGTGTTTGTGGAAGATACGTTCAATGTTTTGGCCCGAAGAACTAGGTCCAATTTCTAAGGATAGATGTACAATACTCGGTTTTTTATTATTTTTTTAAATGGATTTGCTATTCAAAAAAATTTCCTTGGAGTCTTCGTTGTTGCTCTTTTTTGGATTTAACACCTATTCTCATTGGCATGGTTTGGTGCTCTCGTAGTTCTTGGATATTGTGTTTACTTAGGTTATTTTTTCTAAGATGGAACATGTAACAATTATATGACAATGTACTGTGTCAATCCACCAGCCTTTTATGCAAACAAAAAATGGATTACACACAGTTTCAAACCAATGTTCAATTCTATTCGTAATGCAGATAGAACATAGCAATAGCAATGTACAATCTTGCAGCAAAATCGTCATTCTTGTTTCTAGACATGCAGTTATTAAGTTTTAATTCTAAAAACCCATAATGCAAGAAGTTTAATACTTAAGTTAATATGTTACAGTCATAGAAGAATGTATCAAGAACACAGTTACACCCACATGTTCCAATAAAATCTAATCTTGAAGAAAACATTTGCTGGCAATTAGTAGAAAATGAAGTTTAATAGTTAATTTAATATGTTACAGTCATGGAAGAATGTATCAAGAGCATACTTACATGCACAGGTTGTAATAAAATCTAATATTCAACAATGCCTTTGCTGACAATTAGTAGAAAACAATGCTTTGAAACAATGGGGCTTCTTTGAAACCAATTCGCACTTATGAAAACTTCCCTCTGCCTTTCTATTTTCCCACTCTTTTATTCCTTGTAGTTTCTCTTCCTCGTTACTTAATCATTTTTTTCTGAAAATGTCTTGCTGCACGACTTGGTGGATTCATGTGTTTCCAACAAGCGCTTCCCCTTTTTTTAAATTGGCCCTCTATTGTTCTGTGTCCTACAAATAGCACCCAGAGTTCTGCCATATACAAATTGATGGGAGAACTTCGCATTGGTTGGCTCAACATTGCACTTCTACTTTTCCGTGACCTCCAAACAACATTCAGACCTCCGTGATATACAAATTGACACACAAGCTCCAAGGTTGGCAGGCTCAAGATTGCCTTTGTTTATGGATGGAAAAGTGCTAAAATGAGCCATACCACATTTGCGCCACAGATGCTATATCAAAGGGAAAAACATTTCCTCTATAGTTCTGTGCCCTACAAACAACACCCACAGTTCCTCACTATACAAATTGACAGTTGGAATTGCGAGCTGGCTAGCTAATAAAATGCCTCGGAGTTCTACGATAGACAAATTGACAGATGAAGATACTTCTCCGACCGCGAATTCCTGGTAGGCGGGCTCTAGATTAGACTTCTGTTGTTCCATGGACTGCGAACACTACCGTCACTTTCGCGATATACAAATTTACAATTGGACTCAGATCATACTCTCTTCTGTATTACGCTCCACCTATCTTGCCCTCTTTCGTCGTATACATTTTGCACTGAAAACTTTCAAGAAATACAATTAACCATCGGGTCCTCACGTCTTCTGTGGAACTATTGTCACCCCATTTTGAAGTTCGTCTGTCCTCTTTCCATTCTTCTCCATTTATTCGAATTTCTTTGGCGGATCCTCAGTTTGGCGGTTTCAAGAAATATTCAGTTCATAGTCGTTGTTTCCTGTGCCTGCACCCCATTACAATTATCAATTACCAAATATATATAAGATCTTATTTCTAGGCATGCAATTAGCAAGCTCTAATTTCAAACATCATGGAATGTCATTTGCACGTCGTTGGGTTGGTCCCTTGACGAAAAATTCAATCCTCACTTCCGGTAATGAGTCTTCCCGACCATTTACCTATTCCATACTTAGCCACTTTGCCGGTATTCTGCAAATATACAAACCAGCCGCTGAACTTTCCCATCATGATCTCTTATGTTTTACATGTTTTGCAATAAAAAAATCCGATACATAAAATTTGACCGTGGAACACTCGCCTCTCCTGAGTATCCCCGTAACCCTTTTTTGAATCTCGTCTGACCGATTTTCAGACCTTTCCATTCTTTCCTTGCTCTCCCTCATCTTCATCACCTTTGCACTTGTCTATAGTAAAAGAAACAAAATAGTTATATATATATATATATATATATATATATATATATATATATAT
>ML780298.1:0-11054 GCA_009831015.1 Picea engelmannii | reverse complement strand
CCTCATTCGGGGTCTCTATTCCATTCTGCTCTTCCAAAGATTTTCAACCACGGTCTCCATGCTCCGAACCGAGCTCAGAACTGGCAGATACCCTCTCTCGAGTTCTTCGAGTTCTTCCATCCCTCTATACCTGCATATGACCACAGGCTATGACCAGACGCTAAGACAATAGGCGCCAAGATGACCATCACGCGAATCCTCCATAGTGGCAAACCTCCGAAGTTCACGATTCGATGCCGCGTGTCCTTAGGGATTTCGACAGCCCTGATTCACTTCGAGACTTTGGCGTTTGGGACTTTCAAACATTCCTACACCTTTTCCCTCGAAAGTGATCCGTACCCGGAGTTACAGATCGAGCGCCACGTGTCCTTCGTGATCGATGATTATGATCTTCTTTGGGACTTCGATGTTTGGTAGTTTCGAGCACTCCAACTCTTTTTCCTCCAAAGTAATTTGTACCCGAAGTTCTAGATCAGGTACTACACGTCCATCTAAATCAACGGCTCGGGTCCACTTCGAGACTTCGATGCTCACACCACCTCTTCTCCCAGAGTGTTTTCTTCTGAAGTTAAGGATCGTGTGCCACACATCCTTCTCATTCGACGATGGGGATCCACTTCAAACGACACTCTATTCCACCTTGCTTTCTCCCTGCTTCTGAAATACGTGATCCGTTGACGCCTATCTTTTGCATATTGACGGCTACAAACTACTTCAGCTCTTCGGGCTTTGGGAATTTCAACCTCTCCCCACTCTCTTTCTCCCAGAGTGATTTTACTCGAAGTCGAAGATCTGTCGACGCATGTCTCTCACAGATCAACGACTGAAAATCACTTCAGCTCTTCAGGCTTCAGGAGGTTCAAACTCTTTACACTCGTTTCTCCTAGAGTGATTTCAACTGAATTCGACAATTTGTCAGCGCGTGTCTCCCAAAAATCGACGGTTGCAAATCACTTCAGCTCTTCGGGTTTTGAGAGTTTCAACCTCTCCCCACTTGCTTTCTCCCGGAGTGATTTTACTCGAAGTCAACGATCTGTCTAAGTGTGTCTCTCACATATCGACGACTGCAAATCACTTCAGCTCTTCGGGCTTCGGGAGGTTCAACCTCTCCACACTCGTTTCTCTTAGAGTGATTTCAACCAAAGTTGACGATCTGTCGACGCGTGTCTCCCACAAATTGACGGCTGCAAATCACTTCGGCTTTTCGGGCTTTGGGAGATTCAACCTCTCCACACTCGTTTTATCCTGGAGTAATTTCATCCGAAGTCGATGAATTTTCTCCATGTATCCTCTCTCTCAGATCGATGGTACAGATGAACTTTGTTACTCTGTGGATTTCTAAAGGAACTCATGACTAACTGCCTCTTAATACCCTAGTGTGTGCCACCCTGAGCGGGACACCTGACAACGTCGTCACTCGACACATGGGCTCCCACATGAACTCGATGTAATACACATATCCCCTCAATCAAACGGTCGTGAGGGATCCCGAAGGACCCTTAGATCCACGGTCCACATTAACTCCATGACTTCGGGACTTCAGGGGTTTTGGTGTTACCAAACCTCTATTCTCCCGAAGTGGTCAATGTCAGGCTGACTATATCATGAATCTAACGATTTGGACAGTCCCAGGATATCCTCAGATCTACAACCCAAGTTGATTTCGAGACTTCGGGGAAATTCTCCTCCCATACGATGAATATGCTTGATTCACCGGACCCGTGAATTTCTAAGGGTTCTAAGGGTTAACACTTGCGTTCTTTCTCCATATCCAACAATTGTGAAGAACTTTGGATTCGCCTGATCTAATCTCATACATTCATATTCCAATGAAAGGATCTCTCCTTTCGGGACTTAAATCTCGCTATCCTACCTGAGATTTTCCATCTCCTTAAGTGCTTAGGTATGTTGCACTAATTCTTCTGAACTTAACACTTACAGAAATCCTTTGCGCACCTCTTGCGCTCATTTATCAACTCTATAACCTAGGGGGGGGGGTTCTCGATCTCTGCCCTCCTTGCAAAGGGTCTGTGCAGACATGCACTACCTCTCCTGATCTTGACTGACTCCCTCCTTCAGAACGACTAGAAGTGTCAGCATGCACACGTGAAGTTATGCCCAAAGTCAACAATTCACAATTCATTTATTTTAACTTGATCCACCACAGGGCTCAGTCATTTACGTGTACACACCAGAGAATTTCTTATTTTCTTAAATACATAATTAGGCAGAATTGAAGGGATACAATATAACCATTAATCAAACATGTCCATCGCTACAACATTCATGGAATATCCAACCTTAATTCACAGTTACCACTTAAACACATAGGATATAAGATTACATATCTATTATAGGTGGTGGCCAACTAACTAACTATGGTTTTTCATCCTTCCGCCCAACCATAGGCTCAGAGGCATTCATTCTTAGCACTCTGGCCACCCCCGTTCCAAGCCATGATATCACCAAGGAATTTATGTTTATTCTCAATGATCCTTTCTCTTTCACATCTTCCGCGAGTTTTATCAGGTGCTTCCTCAGCATCAAGCTCACGACTTTCTTCTTAGGTCCTGTTCTCTACATACTTTCATATATTTCTATCTCTGTCATGGCCTCGACGAGGTTTATCAGATGCTTTCTTAGCATAAAGCTCGTGGCCTTCGACTCGTTCTTTGCTAGAGAATCATCTCCTTCTTTGTCTCTTCCCGTGTGTGTGTCTTGTTCTGTTTGTCTTCTCTCCCTTTTCGGAAGGTTCTCCACCTGTCATGTTCCTTCTGTCAGAAGGAAAATTGGGTCAATCTGGGTTTGCAGGACCCTATGGTACTCCAGGACGACATTCTTCAGCTAGGCCATGCTTCGATTCATGGGGTTGGTTGATGGTTCAACCACCAATCCTTTCTTAATTAACTGATTTCTCCTTGGGAAAATTTGGGGTAATTCTATATAATGAACCCTCTCTTATATTTTTCACATTATTTCCTCTAGTGATATAATGGCTAGTACTTTCAAGGCTTCACCTCGATAGTCAGTTAATATTTGGAAATTAAAAAATAATATATTTACACTGTTCCCATGCCACAGCATGGTAATCCTAATTAATGAGTAATTGCAAGTTGGTGGAAACAAGGGTGTTACAATTCCCTTCCCCTTAAAAGGAACACCATCCTCGGTGTTCTTTCTCAGTAACACCTTTCATGCCTTTCTCATTCAGCAACTTCAGAAGTCTTGAATTTCTTTCTCGATCGAGTCCTTTTTAAGACTTAATCTTCATCACCTGTCTTAAATAATTATTGGACAAAAAACACATTAATCATAGTCTCATGTGAAAACATTTTACTATTGCATAAAATTTCTATGAAAATTTCATAATCTAGCACAATACTTATCTACGTAGTTTGTGGAATTGTATCCACATGGTTGTCTTGTTATTTAGGATCACTGTTTTCCCCTTAAATAACCATTGTGTGCATGATTCCAATCAATAGTTTACAAGAACTATCAAATTATCCTCTTCCTTGCGGTCACTCACCCTCCAGGCCCAGGCTCAAGCATCCCCTTATTTTCTATACAGTTCTTTGGGCGATCCATCTTTCCTTGCCAAGGTTTTCTCACACAGGGAGAATTCTAGAGACTTTATCGATCCTTACAGTCGAGGCGTCCTTCAGATTCACCTTGCCGAGGCGTCCCTCTAACTTGTGTTATCTCAACAAAACATATTCTAGTCGATCATGGCTTACCATGGGGTTCTCATGGCTCAATAGTAGCCATTTTTCATGCTTTTACATCTTGACAGCCTTCATCTATTCTTTCTGGATAGATCTTTTCTTCTCACCTGTATCATAGGTATACATAAATTCATGAGACATCATCATAATTTTTTTTTTTTAAATTCAAAATTTTCTTGTAAATATGTCACCCACAGATTTCCAAATTCCACATTTTGTTTTCATATTTGCTCCGCACAGTAACCAAATTCACAATTATGGGACTTTCCTTCCCATAGCGGTTTGTCTCAGTAGGTAATTTTGGTCTTCCTTATGAGATTACAACACTTCCATATCCAATATCCTTGCTTCCTGCACTTTCAATTTCAATCAGCCAAACAAATTGTTAATTTCCCACGCACATATATTTTCACTGCACCTTTATAATGTCATCACAAACAATTTTTAAATTGTGCATGCTAATAGTCAAATCACTTTTATATATTCTATGATGCAAGAAAAAGGAAATTTCATTCCTTACACATGCATTAGTTCAATATATCAATTGAATTTAATGAATGTGCAAACATTCGTGGCCACATTCATACCCAAGGCACCCTTGCATCGATTTTAGGTCATCACTTTTCAAGTTAGGCACTCTTTCCAAGCTGTGTTTGAATTCAACCAACTTATTACCATATGGATTCTTTGTCCATGTTTATTATTTTAGCAGAACCATATTTTTTGCTCTGAATCGATCACAGCCCTAAAATCATCATTCATGAAACTCCAGGTTTCACATGAATGCCTTTAATCATTCCTTTTACATCCATATAATGTACTTAAAATTTTCGGAAGGTCCTCCTTCCTCAATGGAAGGTTCATTATCTTCCCTTCATGCAAACATGCACTTCCTTGAAGCAATTTCTTGCAATGTGCTAGCTATGAGCAACTTTATTCCCATAAAACCAGTCCTCGTGACCACGGTCTAAGGAAGAGTGTTAAACTTTATCTTCCTTGACTAGCCTGGAGGAACTCCATTTTCTCTCCATGCAATTGAGAGTTGTGACCTTAGCTCTATTCTTTTTAGGCACTATCCTTTCAGCTCTCGTGTCCGGGCGCTATGATCCTGGCTAAATCTCTCATCTGTAAATCGACGGTGTAGACCTGTTTTCCCCTAGATCCAATGGCTGCAAGGGATTGCAGAACCTCAACTATCTCATGGTTTGATTCCCCTTCCGACCTCTGCAATGTCTATGGGTTATCCGATTTACGATTGGATCCCAAACTAAAAACAACCCTATATTGAATCTAAATTACGGGTACAGGTCTCGACGTTAACCCGTGTGCATATGAAATCTCCACAATGATCGTGGGTCGTCGATCAGAGGACTCGATCGGTTTTAACCACATGATTTCCAGATAACAATAATTCCAACACATAAGTGTTTGACTGATAATTTAGGTTGATACAGAGCTTCGATGTGCTAAATTCAACCACAGAACCCAATCATAGTACAAGTTTTACGTGACATTAACGCGTGGGTTCCTTGCAAGTTAGCCCACCGATCGTTCACAAATCGGTGGTTCACATCGATTGAGGAATCCCAATATGCTCGCTCTTTATCAAAGAGTTCGATCTTCGCAATCAAAAAGTGCTCACCCAACTCTTTTAATCATGGTTGTTGATTCTATGCCCCGATGAGATCAACGGCGTTGGTTGATTGCAGGCCGTGAACTAGGACGTCTGTAATTTTCTCCTTTGCGGTCCGCAATGATTTCCAACCGTCGATCTAATCGAATGACTTGCATTCTATCCATTAACTCCAGTGGATAGTGAAATCGATTTGACGACTGCGATCGCTCTTCCCTCCTATGAACGACTCACATTAATATCCTTTGTCAGGTTCTTGAATATCCTGATTCGATTAGAGTTTTCTTCTTGAATCATACCCTACTTGGGTATCCAAGGCATACAACTACCTTTTCTTAACATGGCTTCAACCAAGCCTAGTCACTCAAACATACTTATTTTCCCATTCATTAGTGTTCTATTCATTGCATGATGCTTTCAAAATGTAATCCCGAATTCTTATATATATATATATATATATATATATATATATATATAATCTTGTAGCTCACTGCTTAGTTCTCAGCAGTTATTAAGTTTGTGACTTTGACCTCATGACAAAGTTCTTCCACAGGGAACTCCCTCAACATTCAACTTTCTTATTGCACGTCTATCACTATCTGTGATGGCCTCATCCTTGAGTTAGATTTAGCTGTTTACCAAATATTCCCTAAGGAATATAAACATGCATCTTTCTCATGCACCCAAATTATGTATTCATACATATTCTAGTGTTGTTAACTTACATCCATTATGTACATAACCATATGCATAATCAAAAGTTTGTGTGTAGTTGCCATGGGTATATCTCTATTCTAAAATTAGTCAACTCATGACTATTCAAACTCATTCTTATGCGATCCTCAAGGCATAATCATTTGCCTCTTATCTTGACAACAGGCCATCCTTGCTCATTTACTCTTTCATTTATTTATACTCATTTTTCCTGAGGGAATGGAGCACATTACCCTTAATCTTTCCTTCAAAACAAAACTTTCATGACTCTTCAAAAATGGAGTCAACCATGCATCCATGGTATTCACTTAATCTTGGTAAGTGAAATTCTTGCCTTACATATCACTCATCAAGGAAGCCATATTGTGCCTATAGTATACATATATCCTTACATCATATATGTGCATCACTTTCACGTTTAATGTCATTCATACCTAACTAGTATTACTATCAGGCTTCATATCAAGAATCTTCACAATTCATTAAATCCATGCACTCAAGCATAAACACACACAAACCTAACCAAACATTCATCATGCAAACTCATTGCTTTCACCCTTTCCATGTAATGCATGCACATCGGCATCTCAGACTACCATATCCTCCTCCAAGAATATTGCTTCCATCCTTATGACAAGCCTCATAGGAACACTCAACATTGAGTTTACCTCTCAGTTGAGATCTTGCAATCATTCACACGACATCCCCATGGAAGTTGAATCAAACATAGTCATAACCATGTTCCTTTTTTATACGATAAGAACTAGTAGGAAAAAACTCTTGCCTCAACCTCCCTGGAACATTACCCAACTTATAAATACAATTTGGGAAATTATAACCATGCCCAAGGTAACATAATCAACCAATTTAGCTTCCAACTACATCTATATGGCTACCATCCACCACTGAATGTCAATCTGACCCACTGTCTTCTAGAAGTACCCCAACACTTCCTTTACCAGATTCAGGATCAACATTTAGTCAACCATTTTATCTTAATTTTAACATTTTAATGTTTATTACCATTTGGACTATTCCCTTAAATCCAAAATGAAATTTCGAATTATGTTACTTACTAAGTATCCTAGTTCATAAATCCAAAGTATCCTTAGGTCAATATCGGTCTTAACCATTACACTTAGAATTACTCCTTATGTTCAGAACAACGAGGGACAAAGGCCACTCTCCTCCTCCCACAAGAACTCTAGCAGATTAGTTTCCTATCCACCAAGCAAGGGAGGCTATGGTGATTTCTCACTTAATCACTCTATATTTCTATAGCTCTGTTTATTGGCTTGATTAGAAAAACCATGTCCAACAATTCCTATACCCAGAAACAAAATTTGTTTCTTTGTCCACTTTGAAACCCGAGAGTTGCGCATGCTCTCCCTTTTTAGGGATGGTCACCAGACTCATTCCTCTGATCGTTAGGAGTTATACAACTATACTAGGTTTAACCCTTCATTAAAGTAGTAATCATTACTGCTACGGATCCTTTCCATCCGTTCACAATGTTATTTTAGTTTAAATATTAGTGTTCTTCAACAGAATCCCATTACTATAGGATAGACTATCATTTCCCAAGAAATGTTAGGCTTCTTTTGTCACATACTTGTATGAGTCAATCTCGTTGGTTAAAATCCCAACTGTATTTTAAATTTGCATCCTTCTACTCAAGGAACTTATGCATATGATTTATGTTTGGTAGTAATATTCTCCACATGCTCATCTTAGCCTTGGTAACCAAATCTTATGACTGTACAACAACACGTACAATTGCATAGTGAAGTCAACTTCTTTATTTGAGAACATTAGCAACATACAGTGTCAATTTCCAAAACATCTATCAACAGTAAAGGATTTTATTCCTCTCTTCAGTAGAGGTTTTCTAATCCTCTAATATGGTTTTTAAGAGACTCGTCCATGAGCCCAAGCAGGCCAAGTGCTGTAACCATGCTCTGATACCAGCTTGTAGCACACCCATGGTGGGGGACTCAAAATTTCATTCTTCTTAAGAAAAACAATACCCTAATTCGGGGTCTTTATTCCATTCTGATCTTCTAGAGCTTTCCAGCCATGGTCTCCATGCTCTGAACCGAACTCAGAACTGGCATATACCCTCTCCCTAGTTCTTTGGGGTTTTCCATCCCTCTATACTTGCATATGACTGTGCGCTATGACCAGATGCTAGGACAACATGCGCCAAGACGACCACCATGCGAATCCTTCGGAGTGGAAAACCTTTGAAGTTCATGATCTGACACCGCGTGTCCTTAGGGATTTCGATGGGCCTGATTCACTTCGGGACTTCGACGTTCAGGAGTTTCGAACATTCCTACACCTTTTCCCTTTGAATTACTTCATACTCGAAGTTACAGATCGAGCGCCACATGTCCCTCATGATTGACGGTTATGATCTTCTTCGGGACTTCGATGTTCGAGAGTTTTGAGCACTCCAACTATTTTTCCTCCAAAGTACTCCGTTCCTGAAGTTCCATATCAGGCGCCACACGTCCATCTAAATCAATGGCTCAGTTCTATTTCGAGACTTCGACATTTGGGAGTCTCGAACACTCACACCACCTCTTCTCCTAGAGTGTTTTCTTCCAAAGTTAAGGATCGTGCATCACGCGACCTTCTCATTCGATGGTGGAGATCCACTTCGAGTGACCCTCTGCTCCGCATTGATTTCTCCCCACTTCCGAAATACGTGATATGCTGACGCATGTCTCCCGTAGATTGACGACTACAAATTACTTCAGCTCTTCGGGCTTCGGGAGTTTCAACCTCTCCCCACTCGCTTTCTCCTGGAGTGGTTTTACCCAAAGTCGACGATCTGTGGATGCGTGTCTCTCACAGATTGATGAATTCAAGTCACTTCGGCTCTTCGGGCTTCGGGAGGTTCAACCTCTCCACACTCGTTTCTCCCGGAGTGATTTCACCTGAAGTCAATGATATTTCAACGCGTGTCTCCCACAAATCAGCGGTTGCAAATCACTTCGACTTTTTGGGCTTCAAGAGTTTCAACCTCTCCCCACTCGCTTTCTCCCGGAGTGATTTTACCGAAAGTTGACGATATGTCGACGCGTGTATCTCACATATCGATGAATGCAAATCACTTCGACTCTTTGGGCTTCGGGAGGTTCAACCTCTCCACACTCGTTTCTCCTAGAGTGATTTCACCTGAAGTCGATGATATGTCGATGTGTGTTTCCCACAAATTGACAGCTGCAAATCACTTCGGCTCTTCAGGCTTCGATAGATTCAACCTCTCCACACTCGTTTTCTCCCGTATTAATTTCACCTGAAGTCGACATATTTCCGCCACGTATCCTCTCTCTCAGATCGACGGTACAGATGAACTTTGTCGCTCCGCAGATTTCCAAAGGAACTCATAGCTAAATGCCTATTAATACCCCAATGTGTGCCACTCTGAGTAGGACACTTGGAAACTTCGTCACTCGACACATGGGCCACCACATGAACTTGATGTAATACACATATCCCCTCGATCAAATGGTCATGAGGGATCCCGAAGGAATTTGGGGCTTTGGGGGTTTTGGTGTTACCAAACCCCTGTTCTCCTGAAGTTGTCAACGTCGAGCTAACTATATCATGAATCCGATGGTCAGGATAGTACAGATATATCCTCAAATATATGACCCAGGTTGATTTTGGGACTTCGTGGAAATTATCCTCTGGTACAACGATTATGATTGATTCACCGGACCCACGAAATCCGAAGGGTTCTAAGGGTTAACACCCGCATTCTTTCTCCAGATCTGACGATCGTGAAGAACTTCGGCTTCTTCTAAACTAATCTCATCCATTCGTCTTCCAATGAAAGGATCTCTCCTTTCCGGATTTAAATATCGTTATCCTACCTGAGCTTTGCTAGCTCCTTAAGTGCTTAGGTATTTTGCGCTAATTATACTAAAGTTAATGCTTACAGAAATCCTTCGCGCACCTCTTGTGCTCATTTATCAACTCTAGAACCTAAGGGGGGGTTCTCGATCTCTTCCCCCCTCATAGAGGCTCTGAACACATGTGCACTACCTCTCTTGAGCTTAACTGACCCCCTCCTTCAGAACGACTGGGATTGTCGGCATGCAACATGAAGTTATGCCCAAAGTCAACAATTCACAGTTCATTTATTTTATCCTGAGCCACCACAGGGCTCAGTCATTTACGTGTATAGGCCAGGGAATTTCCTGTTTTCTTAAATAGACAATTAGGAAAAATTGAAGGGATAGAATATAACCATTAAGCAAGCATGTCCATCCCTGCAACATTCATGGAATATCCAACCTTAATTCACAGTTACCACTTAAACACACATGATACAAGATTACTTATCTATTACAGGTGGTGGCCAACTAACTGACTGTGGGTGTTCGTCCTTCCACCCAACCAGAGGCTCAAAGGAATTCATTCTTAGCATTATGTCCACCCTTGTGCCAAGCCATGATATCACCAAGGAATTTATGCCAATTCTCAATGATCCTTTCTCTTTCACATCTTCTGCGAGTTTTATCAGGTGCTTCCTCAACATCAAGATCGCGGCCTTCTGCTCTGGTCCTGTTCTCTGCATACTTTCATATATTTCTATCTCTATCATGGCCTCGACGAGGTTTATCAGATGCTTTCTCAGCATCAAGATCGTGGCCTTTGGTGTTGGCAAATTCAGTGGATAGAATGCAGTGATGGTTGTTGTCATTAATGGCAACAGTAGAGACAGTAGGATAAGAAGGATAAAAGCTCAGGAGGAATAGCCTTGAAGAAAATACTCACAGCAAGAGCTTAAAGAGGAAAAAGGAAGAAGAGTCAGTGACCGTTGGATCCCATCCAAATTTCCCGAAAGAACCAGGACCGTTAGATCAGACAGAAGCTGCGAGGGAGATATCCCATCGAGAAAAGCCAAGGTGAAATCCCGATTGAATCTGGACCGTCAAATCCAGAAAGGATCAGGACCATTGATCACA
>ML780297.1:643034-661393 GCA_009831015.1 Picea engelmannii | reverse complement strand
GACAACTCTGGGTCTTCTTCGTCGTCAGACTCCATGCAAATCCCAGTTCTCGAGCACCCCAACGACGATACTCTATGATGAAGGGACATGATTATCTTGTCATGTTGATCCAACGACTGAGAGTCGTTTTGACTCAAAACATGGATATTTCTTAGGATGACAGTCTGGTTTAGGACTTACTCAATTCATAGGCTCTAATGGACTGATCTTCTAAGGTTCACCAGGTCTTCAAGAACTTGAAAACCATTATGAGACCAACTAAGGATTTCTTTCTTCCTTGGTGATGAAGTTTGCATATCTTGCAAAATTTCCATCTAAGACAGGTGGAAATTTTAACAGGGTCGAGGCTCTCTAAACTACACAGAGACCTTCCCTATGCACCAGAGCATTTCCTCTACTAGCCTCAGGTGAATTTTTTTTTCATATCCTGTAAGCTTTCCACTTAAGAACAAGAGGTTCCCTCATGGCACAAATAATTTAATCCCTACAAGGACCCTCCAAGTACCAGGGCATTCATGTCACCTTTAAGATGAATATTTTGTCCATATCTTGCAAGCTTTCCCCCCCAAGCTACAAGATCCTCAAGGATACATACCACCCATACTTTGCTTATTTTCATGAGTTAACAGATTAAGCAGTGAAAAACAATAAGCATATTTCATTTCACTCAGGAATTCAATTAATTTTTACACGTGTTCATATTTCCCATTTAAATAAAAAACCACATGTTTAAATCATTAACACACGTCAAACAGGTGAAGTTAAACACTTATCTATTGAAGGAAATATCATGAACAAACTAACTAAGAGAGGATGCCTTTCCTCCCAACCTTAGGCCATGCTACAGAGTGCCTTCCTACAACATACTACCCCTGTGCCAAGACATGATATCACAAGGGGAATGATTTAGCTGGTTTTCAAGCTTAGAATGATCCAAGAAGGTTACTCTCCTTCCTCCACTAGCAACAACAAAGATTTTCCTCTTCCCACTGAGCTCGGGACTTCCACAGGTTTATCAAGTACCCTCCCAACTAGATTTCATCTACACAAGGAGTCCCTTCTCTACGATACAGTCCCTCAACGACCTCCCTTACCAATGTCGATTTTTTTCCAATAGGTACCAAGTTGTAGTCCTCTATAGCTCCAGTCTGGATTTGGGTCTTCTTTGTTCCAGGGTGATCATTAATCCTTTGGACAAGCTTGCTATTTTCCTCAATAACAACTTTCCAAATTCTTTTATCTTTTAGAGCTTTGTAGGTGAACACCTTTATTCATCACATCATCTGTTCATGACTCTGCTACTCACTTTATCTTTCTTTATGTTGCCGCGAGTTAACCCTCCTCGCGTTCAATTCGTCTCCTGTGTGTCTCTCTCTCTGCTTCTGAGTCTGTACCTCTCCTATGCTTTTTGCCTCTTCTATGCCCATCTTCCATGTCTAGTGATGCATTTCCACCTTTGGCCTCTTCTTCCACCAATCCCTTGGGATTCCTGTGGCTTCTTCCAGATGTGACCTTCTATTCGAGGTATGAATACTTGAAAGGGAAAATTTGCGGGGTGTCCTTTTTGTCAGGTTATTTAGTTTACCCTTCGTCTTCTCAAGAGATCGAGATTGTCAACAATATTAACTACCTCAACCACCAATCTTGTTCCTTCATGAAAGTTCACGTGGCTTCTTGCAAATTCAAGTATGTGAGCAGGTGGTGTATTCAATTTGCAGGTGCAGGCTGAAGTGTTAAGCAAACTTCTTCTTTTCCTCTTTGAAGCTTCTCCATTCCACCTCATAGATTCCACTTCATCAATTCCCACTTGTGATATCATGGCCAATACTTTCAAGGCTTTTCCCTCTCAGTTGGTTGTCTAGTGTTTTTCATTAATCACAACATAATTACAAACTTCATAATCACATTGTATGAAGTCTTAGCATAATTACAACCATGGGAGAAAACAGGGTGTTACACATTTATGATTGATATGTGGAATTTATGGTCACCATGGAACTTTGTAATGAGTTTTTAAGAGGTCTCCTTTTGAAAAGATTGGAAATTCTGTAACAGATTTCCTATAGGTGTACCTCTTTCTTCTAGTTATTTTTCTAAGTTTTGGCAATTGTAATTTGGCATGGACTTTCTTCCATGATTGAAATGGATTACTAGATGAATAAACCTCACCTTACTCAGCTCCAATCAATGGATTTGTCTTTCATGAATATCTTGAATCCGTGTTATATTGCATAAAGGAAAGTTTATATAGTCTTAGAATAAAAAGATTTCAAGCTTGTATTGAGTTGTCTATAGAAATATTTATCTAGACTTTTCCTTCAAAGACTAAAATATTGACTTATGTTGGTTAGTGTAATGCCAAACATTGTCATTGCGTATATGAATGAAGGGCTTATTATTGATATGGTCCAATAATGTGGAAAATAAATTATTATACCATTGCCATCAATGCAAATTTAAACCAACAAACCCTAGTTTTGTTGATTGGTATGAAGGTACAATACATACATTCTCCTCCCATGTATACCTTCTCCTGGGTTTCCTCGTGAACCCAAACGAATCACTCCAAGAAGAAAAGTACAACGACAAGAGTATGTCGATGATGCATGAAAGGACTCTCTCATTCCTCTATATACATGGGAGATAACAGAGACTACCAATTCAATGTTAGTCCAAGCCCTTATAAACAACCTATAATAAGCTTATGTAGACATACACAAGTGAAGTGATTCACTCCAATAATACACATGTCATGCTCTAAGTTGATGTCATACAAAATACTAACTCCAAATTGGTGTAGCTACACATGTATAAATTCACACCCCGTTGTTCATTGAATAGAAATTCACAACCTGAAGAGAAAGTTCATATGTGAAAGTCAAAAGAGAAGAAGGAGATCCCCAAGTAGAGCATATCGAGAATGAGGAGCGTTTCTTTATGACTCTACCGTCATTTGAAGTCTAATCGTACTTTATAAGCAAACTCATTTGTCAACAACGTGCGGTGCCATGCTTGACTCCATAAATCACACCAAATTTTTACTTAACGAGTTTTATGTGACTTGTCTATGTGGCGGGTCAATTTTTTATTTAACGAGTTTTGTGTGACTTGTCTATGTGGGCGGTCATTGTTATCCAATAGGGAAAGGTAGTATTTTTTTAATAGGTATTAAAAATTATTTATATAATAATAATTTATTTTTAAAACTAGGATTAAATTAAATTAGATATAAAATTGATATATAAAATCCTCCAAACAAAAGAAATTTATATTTTATTATTTTTGAAAAATAAATATAATATTATATTTAAGATTATTATAAAATAATATATTTTTATAATAAAATTTTGTTTTACATTAATATTTCATTTTATTTAATATCGTAAATATATTTTCATTTTATTTAACATCATAAATATATAAATAATAATATTATAATATCATTGTTAGATTTATTATTTTTTTTTATTTTCTAAGATGATGATGATGATTAACGCCCACTAACGTATCTTAAGAGGGTAAGTGATTACTTGCCATTCTTTAGAATTTTGTTTCTATGTTCGAAAAACATTAAGATAAGCTTTCCAAGATCACCATACTTTTGTTGAGTTAAGATGTTAGGAAAGTTGATATGTTTAAGAGTATGATGACATTTCCTAAAAGCTTAATTATTTGTTAAATATTGAAATTCATTATTGTTTTAGTGTAAGATTTTATTTTATTGCATCAAGAAAATCAAATATATGGTATAATTTAGGATAAATGAATGTGGTAATAATATAATGATAAATGGATAATATTAATAACTTAAAAATTTATTAAAGGTTTAATGTAATGAAAAAAAAGGAAAGGATATACAAATTTAAACTAATTTGATTATAAATTCATCTTATTTAAAAAAATCAGCTTAGATTCATCTTAAACTAGGATTTATTAAGCATCTAAGAATCCAATTTCTTAAGGTGTAATTTTTTTTTTTAATTATTTCATTTGTTGTATTTTCACCACGAGTGTAATTTTTTTTCATTAATATGGCTTTTTAATTATTGCTATTTTATTTTAATTGAGTTGACTTTATTTTTTTTTAATATAGTATTATCCAACAAAACATAATACTAAGGCTTCAACATCTCTTCTATACTAGATTGTATAGCATCTCACTACTCTCGATATAATAATTTTTTTTTATCCATCTCCATACTTAATAAATTTCAGATTAATATAAATATTTAATTATTATAATTAAAAAAAATGCTAACACAAATTATAACTTTAACTTTACAAGAATTTGTATAATAATTACTTATAAAATATTGAAATTCTCAAACTTCTATCGTTATCTTTTACTTAAAAATATAAATCCTTAACCAAAATTAAAATTCAACACTAAAATATTTAGTAAAGTACCTTCTAATGGACACATTCCATCTTTGATCCTTATAGTAAAAATGAATCAAACTTACACGTTTTCCTTCGCAAATATTAACCCTTAACGAAAACACTATACCAAAGCATCCTAAATAATCACATCCCAATAACCACCATACTTAAGAAACCATGTAAATTGTTACTTTACAACATACTTAAAGGTTCATTCCAAATTGTGGAAATTGGATGATTATAGTTTTGGGTTCTTCTTACAAGGTCTACAATATCTATAAGTTTAGATCATTCCTAAACACATACGTAAAACTATTAATAAAGAACATAATCCAAATTCATCCCCATATATATATATATATCATTGTAATAATAGTTTATAATATAATAAAATTAGAAATGAAAGAGAACTTAAAGTCATAAAATACAAATTATTAATTTTATATATAATATGGTATTTAATAAGTTATTAATCATTATCTATGTAGAAAACTTATTAGATAAAACAATTATAAAAAATAAAATTTTAAATTAAAAAAAAATTTAAACATAAAAATACAATTTTATAATAGCAATTTATAATATATATATATATTTTTAATTAAAAAGGTGGATCCTATTATATTAACATAAACATCATACAGTAACTGTTAATGATGCCAGCTGTCCCGCCTAAACAGGAAATCGGGACAGCTGGACATCCTGAGCCAAGTGTTACTCTGTTATCAAAATAGACATGGTTTTGCCCTGCCCGAAGGAAACCAGGGCTATCAAACTTATGAGTTTCAAAAAGTATGCCATAGCTAGATATAAAGAAACTGAGCAAGCTAACTGAACTAGAGCTATATGCAAAACAACAGAAGTACCCCTAACCGAAAGCATCATTGAACCATTTTACCTGTGCGCTTCCTCTCGTACCTCTGCTGTCGCCAGCTTGCTGGAAGCGAGTACGTCTACGCACACGTCGGGCACTGCCGCTGTGGAAGATTCTTGGAGTGGGCCGCAAAGAGCATGTCCAGCCTTTGGTCGATCCTGGCGAGGCGAGAAACTTGGTCATCCATGAGACATCTGAGCTCAAAGATGAGTGGAAGGTGCCATAATTCGGAAAAGGATGGCTGTTCCAGCCCGCCGTTGACGACAGAGGCTTGGTGCTTGGAGTCCATCGCTTCTTTGGTCAGATGCTCTGGTAGCGTCACCGTCCTTGTGGTAGCGTCGAGAGGGGTCTCCTCTTCCACGAAACAGGTGGGGAAAAAGTCCTCCAAGCTGTTGGCATTGAAATTCTGCGGGGTGTCCCCGGGCGGAGGCTTGTCTTCCTTTCCGAATTCAGTAGTGGGGTGGCTCTGCATGGCTTCCTCCAAAGTAATTTCCTCCACGTACGCCATGGGAGGCATTCGTGGTCTTCTTTTGCGTCGGGTGGACACTATGGCTAGTGCCCATTCAAACTTCCTCTGTCGCTGGCGCCGAGACTCGGCCATGTGCCAAGCGGCACCTCTGCGCGATTTCCCTCGTAACCTTGGCATGGTGGAGACCCTGGAAGGGACCAGGGTTCCTGGCGGACTGGATTCTCTTCTCCAGAGCTTCAGCGGGGCCTTGAATCTCTACTCTGATGGAGTATGCTGCGGATGCGCTGGTGGAGTGAACACTGCGAGGAGCCAATGCTTCTCTGCGCAATTCATCCCTGTGATAAGGCGTAAGGCTACCACGACCGCCAAAGCCATTGAGGCTTGGTGTTGGGTGCGCTGGAGGCTGGTACATCCCCCTCGCGTGAGGAGGCTCGTCATGTGGTGGTAGCTGCTGCAAACCATGGTGAATTAATGGCGGAAGGGATGTTCGTTGGTTGATGCATTGATAGTGCATCTCGGCGGCAGCCCGTGTGTCCCCTGATAGCTTCGTGGCACCCCATCCGGGGGGGGTAGGTCTCTGGTGGCTAAGGTTTGGCACCTAGTGAAGATATCTGAGCGTTCTGAGACGTGGTCCACCCAACAGGAGTAATCAGCTTCCCTTTCGACTGCTTCATTTGCTAGACAATCTGCTACTTTGTTTGCGTCGCGCTTCACATGGGAAGGTATGATGCTGAGAGTGGGTATGAGGAGGCGGTTGAAATCTTCTAGCAGTCCCGAGAGTCGCCAACTCAGTGAAATTTTTGAAGGGAGACTCCCATTGAGAATCTTGGTGATTAAATGGATGATGACTTGTGAGTCTCCTTCCAGGACAATGTTGTGGTAGTCTTTATCCATTGCTGCTTGTAGGCCTCTCAATAATCCTGTTAGTTCTGCCACATTGTTTGTTGTTTCCCCTAGGAAGCCTGCTAACAACCCTAGGATCTTTCCTGCAGAGTCTCTGATCACTGCTCCATATCCTGCTGTTCCGAGGTTGCCTTTGGCGGCTCCATCAAAGTTGACTTTGATGAAGTGAGCGGAGGGGGGGGACCAGGTGATTGGGCTAGTCTGAGGAGGTTTGTTTGTCCTTGGTGTTGAATGATTGATTGGGATGGGCTGCCAGTGTTGAAGAATACACTGTTCCTCGGGAGTACAATTGAGGTCCTCCGCTTTCCAAGATTTACTCCTGACTGTTTCCTTGATTAGTGAGCTGATTGTTTCCCATGTAACTTCTGGTGAGGAGGCTTGGGAGTGGAAAATTATTTTGTTTCTTTCCTTCCAGAGCTGCCAGAGGACAAATCCTGGTAGAAGCTACCAAATGTGGTTTAGAAGCGAGCTGTTATAGGAGATATGGTCCCAGTGCTCTATTGTGTCATTGATGCTGTTTCGGTATTGATTAGATTTGCGCATGATTTGCGCACTTTGATCCCATATGCGTTGGCTGTAGCAGCATCCATTGAAAATATGTTCTTTGGTTTCCTCTTGTTGGTAGCAGAGCACACAAAGGGATGGCCCAATGAAGCCTCTTTTCCTGAGATTGTCCCAGGTTAGGGCTCTATTATGCACCACCAGCCACAGGAAGGTGGAAACCTTAGGCCAGAGAGCAGAGTTCCAGACTTTGCTCCATATGGGCTCTTTGACTTCGCCTTGGGGGTGGCTATGTAGGGAGTAGGCTTCCTTTATTGTGAAGGTCCCAGCTGTGGAGTATCCCCATCTCAAGATGTCCGTCCCTTCTCTTCTAGGAATTTTCCGTCGGTTGGCTTGAGAGTGCCAGCCTCTTAAGTTGAGATTCTCAGGGACTCCGAGGTCTTGGTAAGAGGTTTTCCATTGACACCAGGGGAGGTGCTGTCCGTGAGGTTTCCAAAGATATTTAACCTTTAAGGAGGTGTGCAGATCGATAGCTCCTTTAAGAGTGGCTAGGTCCTCTATTTCATTCAGGGGTTTAAATTGCTGCTAGGAGTCATGCCAGAGCATGGCACTCTCTCCATCTCATACCTCCCAAAAGGCATGGTTCTGTACCAGAGTGTGGTTTTGCCAAGCAGTGTTCAAGATGTTGGATCCTTGGATTCTGGAGTTGTGCCTGATCAGCTGGTTGACTGGCGTTAGGGGGGTGTATTTTTGCGTCCAGATTTGTGCCCAGGCCGTTGTTGGAGTTTTTAGCCAACACCACCAGATTTTGGCTCCCATGACTTGATTGAGCTTCCCCGGGTCCCTTAGGCCTAGTCCTCCTTGGCTTTTTGGCGTACAGAGTTTGTCCCAATTCACCAACGCCCATTTCTTGTTGGGTTGATGTCCATGCCAGAGGAAATTTCGTTGAAGGTTTTTTATGGATTTAATAACATGTTTAGGAGCCGCTAGGACTGTGAAGAGATAGGTGGGAAGGGCTTGCAAGATTGATTTTAGGAGGACTAGCCGAGAGGCAATATTGAGGGGTATGAAGGTCCAATTGCTTAGTCTGTTGGAAATGGAGAGGAGAAGTCTGTCCCAGGAGATGGATATGGTGGCTGCTCCTGTGAGGGGAACACCTAGATAATTGGATGGAAGGGAGCTCCTGGGTATACCGAGGAGTATGGAGATATGAGTTTGAACAGGGATAGGAGTATTGAAAAAGTAGAGCTTGGACTTGTCAAGGTTTAGGGACATGCCTGAGGCTTCCGTGAAGTCGGAGAGGATGGAGTTGAGTTTATTGGCCTCCCGGACCGTGGGGGAGTTGAGAAGGAGGGTGTCATCTACAAATTGGTTGTGGGAGAGAGCTGGCTGAATATTATGGAGAGGTAGACCTTTGAGGGAGCCATCTGTGAGTGCAGCCTTGATACATCTGCCTAAGCCTTCTGCCATGAGCACAAACAGGAAGGGCGAAAGGGGGTCTCCCTGTCTGATGCCACGGGTGGGTGAGAAAGGCCTAGATGGGACGCCATTTACCAAGATGGAGAAGAAGGTGGAAGAGATGAGGTTGAGGATCCAGTTGACCCAACCCTGATCGAAACCAAAGGAGTCTAGGATGGCTTTGAGATATTGCCAGCTGGCTCGGTCGAAAGCTTTGGAAAGGTCCAGTTTTATTAACATACCTGGGGTTTTGGAAGTTTTGAGGGAGTGGATGACCTCATGAGCCAGAATGACGCTGTCCATGATTTGCCTCCCTTTTACATACTCGGCCTGTTCCTTGGAGATGACATGAGTCAGGATGGGTTTCAGTCAGTTAGCTATCACCTTCGTTATAATTTTGTAGATGACATTGTAGAGGGCTATGGGTCTGAAGTGTTTGGGATTTGTGACTCTTTCTTCTTTCGGAATGAGGGTTAGGAAGGTCGCATTGAGGGCCGGGAGAACCACACCTGAAGCTCTCGATTCCTCTACAACTTCCCAGACGTCTCTTCTGACTAGATCCCAACAATGATGGAAGAAATCGGTAGTGAACCCGTCCGGACCTGGGGCCTTTCCTGGGGGCATGTCTTTTACTGCATGGTCCACTTCCTCCTGGGTGATGGGCCTTGTTAAAGCAGTTTTTTGCTCCGGGGTTACCAGTGAAGGTATGTGCCTAGTGATTCTTTGTATAGCTTCTGTTCTGTCCTCTATTTCCGTTAGGAGGTCCTGATAGAAGTTGATTAGCTCTGCTTCTATTTTGGAGTGTTCTCTGACTGTGTTACCCGACCGTCTTCTAAATGGGTGATTATGTTGACATGATGTCGATGCATCATTGCTCTGTGAAAGAATTTAGTGTTCCTTTCCCCTTCCTTGAGCCATTGTACTCGGGATTTTTGTTTCCAAAGAATTTCCTCCTGCTTTCTTCTTTATTCTAATTGCGCTCGGAGCGTCTCCTCCTCTTTCATTAGGTCGGTGGTTCTAGATCTAGAGATGGAGGTCTTTTGGATCTCCTCCAACTGGCTTTCTATATTTCGGATGCTGTGGAAAATGTCTCCAAAACCGTTCTTGTTCCATTGCTTCAGTAGCAGCTTAAAGTTCTTGAGTCTTTGTTGAAATTTGTACATGCTGGAACCATGGTCTATTTCTGCCTGTGCCCACCAGGCCTTGGCTAGGTGCTGGAAGTCTGCGTGAAGAAGCCAAAATTTTTCAAAGCGAAAGGGCTTGAATTTGGGTATTTTTTCTGTGTCTAGATTGAGGGCAAGTGGCCAATGGTCTGAGCCAACTTTTGGTAGGATGAGGCTTTCCAGATGGGAGCCTGACTCCATTAGTTCCTTAGTGACCAAGAAGCAGTCCAGACGACAAGCGATGTGTTGGGTGCCTGATCTGTGATTCGACCAAGTGAAAATGCCATTGCTATTTTCTATATCTACTAACTTAAGATGATCAATGGGAGTCTTGAACTTACCGCTGTCTTGCTCCAGCTTTTTGGTACCTCCTGTTTTTTCCTCCAGCGAAAGGATCATGTTGAAGTCTCCTCCTAAGATCCAGTTGTGGGTAGTCACCAGGGTTTTGATTAGTTCAAGCCTCTTCATGAGTTTGTCTTTGTCTTGCTGATTGTGGGGGCCATAAACATTCGTGATGGCTCCCTCCTGATTCGAGCTAATGACCTCAAAGTGCGCCGTTATTGTTCCTACTGTTGAAAAAGGGTTGTTGATGCTGATGTTGGAGGGGTTCCAAAGGATGGCCAGTCCTCTAGAGGCGCCTGTGGAGTCTGTTGATATGGAGTTGCATTCTCGCCAGATTCGCTGAAAGATGATGTCAGCTTCTGTACCTGCGCATTTGGTTTCCTGTAATAATAGAATGTCTGGATTCTCTGCCCTTATGCAGTCTCGGAGGGTCCTTTGTTTGGACCTACCATTGAGTTCTCTAATGTTTCAGGTGAGGATCTTCATCATTGGGCTGGTGGTGTTGTTTGGAGGTATACCTCCGAGATCTTGTGGATCTGCCCTGAGTTTATCATGAGATTGCCTGCCTCCTTGATCAATTGCTGCACTGTTTTGCACCCTCTTCTCTTGTTCTCCCGAAGGATTTTCTTCGAGCCGAAGCTCGAGTCCGTGGCTATGCCCAGCCATGCTGTGGATCCCGCGGAGGAGTTGAGAAATACTTTGTGCACCTTGCGCATTTGTTCTTCAGGAAGGGTTTGCAGGTCCTTTTGATTCAAGGCCTCTTCCAGCTTTTCCAGGTCTATGCCTGCTAGATCCCGTTCGTCTAGTTGCATTGGGGTGTCCCCATCTCCATCTCCCCTATCCTCTGTGTGTGCTTCATGGATTTGGGGCGGGGGGGTTGGATTTGAGGGATTTTCGTGTGATTGTTGCGGGTTCTTGTGCGGATCTTGGATTTCCTCATCCTTTGGCAGTTGGTTCAGGATCTCATAGGAGTTTCTTGTTGCGATTTTTTGCCTGGGATCTTGGATTTGCCTCCTTGGTGGGTTCCGCTTCTTTGTCGCCACCGTGGTGAAGCCATCCTTCTGTGTGTGTTCGCTTGCTTTGGCGACTGTTTTGATCAGGGGCCAGTCTCTGTAGAGGTGGCCGTGCTTGTGACATCTCCTGCATCGAAAGAAATGTGCTCGTAGTCCAGGGTTTGTTGCTAGTCCTCGTCTTGGTATTCCAGAGTCACCGTACCAGGTAGTGCTTTGGAGATGTTCATGTATACGCAGATTCTAGCGTAGGAGGTGTATTTTCTCTGTCTGGTGGCCTCTGAGGCTTTTACATACTGGCCCAGGGTGTTCCCTATGCCCATTAGAATCTTTTCCAGCCAAAACTCTTGCGGTAAAGAGTATAAGCAGATCCATACTGGGGCCATAGTGAAGTCCTCTTTGTCAGGGCTGAATCTTTTAGTCCAGAAGCGTAAGAATAACCCTGCTGAGTTGAAGAAATACGACCCATTTTCAAATATTCGGTCTTTGTCCTCTAGGTTATATAGAATGATTGTGAAAAATCCTTTGGAGCTGAGTTGGACTTCGTAGTCCCCTTTGGGGTTCCACCAGTGCTTGATCCATTTGTTAAGATCCCTTTCTGTTGGCCAGAGCCCCAAGAACTTGCCTATAAGGGCATGTTCTCTCATAAATTCTGTGTGTTCTCCTACTCTAGTTGAGCTAATAAGACATCTCGGTGATTTTTCCATTTGTGGTATGCACTTACCTGGTTCCCACCCTCGGTTTAGCTTCGCCTGGGAGGTTTCGGCTTCTATCTCCATTTCCTTCTTGAGGCCTTGTTCTCTGGCCAAGAGATGCTCGTGAACTTGCTGGGGTGGCTCGAATGATGGGCGTTTCGCTCTATTACCAGATCGGTCGTTGGCAGTTACGTTGTTGTATGAGGGGGGTTGCCCCCCCCCCCCTCCGTTCCCATTGTGGTGTGTCAGTGAAGGCCGAAGGCTTTGTTTTGTTGTTGAGCGGGCACCACGCAAGAGTCTTGACTGTGAGCGGCTGCAGTCTGCGCCTGGAGGGCTAGGGTTTCCTCATTCCATCGTCCCATTCCTTCTTGCGACTCTTTTCTTAGCATTTGACTAGCAATTTATAATATATTATAATAAAGATTTTAAAAAATATTTTTACAAAAATTGAGAGATTTTATACGAATAAAAAATGTCCAACTGAAGCATGTTAGGAAATACAAAATAAACAACATGTTTCTTCTTCAAATCTTTCATCCAAAACAATCCTTCTACTAGCCTATATTTTCTTATATCTACTTTATCTTTACAAAAATTCAGTAGAATCCAAAACGTTTGTGTATATCTATGATACAAGAAACCTAAAATGTAAATAATTTTGTAATACATTAACTACTCTGTTGATTGGTTTGACTAGGTTTGTCCTCTTCCATTTCTTCTTCCTGCGCTAGCTGGTTCAAGTCTAATATGGAGTGCACTGCTACTAGGGATGAATCATTGTTGGAGGGAGAGTCCACTAGGATTGGGGGAGATGACACTTTGTGTATCTGCAACTATTCCATCTGGCTTCTAATGGAATCCACTTTGTCATGTTGTTGGTGCATGGATTCACGCTATTGAATTAGAATGTCAAGCATTTGATTGACTCAGGCTGAGAGAGTGGCAGTCTATATGAAGTTACCACACTTCTTGTTCCAGGACGTCCAAGGCGGAGACCAAATCTTGAATGGTGAAGCTTCTTCAAGCCATTGCTACAAACTTAAATTCTGAAGTCAATTGTCTATACTGATATATCTCTCCTCCTTGGATTCCCAGAGAGAAAATAGATCCCAAATTCATGTATGTTGAATGAACTTGAGACACCAAACCTACTTCTTCCCATGCAACACTCTTCCCAATTCTATGATAGGTATTAGATTTGTTAAACTTTTGCAGATAATTCCACCAATTTCCATTTGTGAAGGTAACTATAGGTACATTGGTGCCTACCCTAGCCTTAACAATCCAGGGAACACGTAAAATATGGAGCTTTCTCCTATGTGCAATAACTTTTGATTCAACTATGGAATTTCTCAAGAAGGGAGTTCCCAATACATCCTTATACCATAAAATGTCACCGTCGCATACCTCAAATCATGTTCCCAACTAGATGTCGTACTGAACCAGTGCCACCAGATACATGAATCGCGTGTCTTCTCACAAAAGGATTATTGTGCACACATGCGAATCATGACTCCCATTTATAGGCATGATTGCTCGCAAACGTGGAGGACGTACTGACCCAACATCTAACTTTGAATCCATTGCATTCGACTGCCCTTCCATCTTAATTGGAGTGTACCATGTTCTGCGTATCTCACCTTGCATGAGACAAGAATGCACAATGGAGAATTCTAGAGAGTAACCAAAAAATTGGAGGTGATATTCCATGGGAGTTCGCCCTTATGTGACATCATGGGGATTGTGACTTGACACCCGTGAGACATACAAAATTTGAATAGTGTGGCTCATTTATTATGGAATTTGGTGATGGTACAAATTCCCATTTACACTTATGTCTCCTTTTGGGATTGTAACTGTCATATTGGCTTGTGATTCAACCAAGCGGTTATTATCCCTTTTAACATGAAAAAATGAAACCTTAGGAATACTTGCAATTTCAAGTTGGATTTTTTTGATAATATTCTTATATTGAACATTAGGAGAAACCCCTTTGATCAGGCTCTGAAGGGCATTCTTTGAATCCCCCACAATGATTAGTTGTTGCAGTTGTAATCCCTTATCTAATTGTACTCCTTTAAGAAGGGAATATTCTTCATCTTGATTATTAGTCGCTTGTCCCAAACTCCATGCATACTTTATTTCTTGATTTCTCCCCAGGTTAAGAGTGATCCCTTCTGCACCTGCCACCCATGGATTTCCTTTAGATGCTCCATCAAAACATAGAATATGCACATTTTGTGTTTTGATCCAATCCGAGAAGGTGGATGGAGTAATATGAAGCTGTCGAGATGATCTTTCCTTTGAAAGGGCGGGAGACCAAAATTGCAATTGGAATTTATCAAAACATCCATGCTCCATTCCATCTAGTCTTTGTGGGGAGGATAACTTCATTTTCGGGAGTTTAGGAACTCCATAATTTGGGCTTTTGATGCATTTAATGACTTTGAAGGTGCAATTTTTTTCTTCCTTGAAAACGCTAATGTTCATGGAAAACCAGATTTTCTAGCACATGTACTTGGGGAGAGATAACCATAATCTTTTGAATATAGGTTTGTTTTTGAAGGAACCTTGATACCGTTTCTCCCAAGAACCCAAAAGAGCTTATATGGAGATTGGCCAATTCACTATGTTGAACATTTCTTGTAGAAGAGCCTTCCAAATGTCTAAAACTAATGAACATTCCAGGAATAGATGGATAATTGTTTCATTATTACATTTGCAAAGGACACATCTAGAGGGACCCTTAATTTCCCGATGACTTAGATTTTCACTAATTAGAATTTTCCCATGGATTATAGTCCAAAAAAAAAAAATCAACTTTTGGAGGAGCATTTGGATGCCAACCATTGTTCCATGAGGGGATTTTGGGAGGAAGGTATGATTGCATCAATAAGTATTCATACCCTTTACGGACAGAGTATCCTTGAATTCTCCACCCTCTAGAATTCGCATGATCCTGATGATTGGGGGAGGCACCTTGCATGCGAGAAAGAAACTACTTAGCCTGTCTCTTAAGTGCTTCCGGGACGTTCCCCAAGTTCCATCCTTTCCAGAGTCCCTTCGTGTCCCAAACAAATATGTCATTTAAAAAATGTTTATTTTGGGCATGAATCCACTCACTGATCGAAGCCAAAGAGATTTCTTGAATCATGGGGGGTTTATGCATAATTTTGTCTTCCGAGGTTCTTATACTTTTACCATTTTCTGGAATCCACGATAGTTGAATTTGGAGTAGAGGAAGTCATGCTTTCAAAAATTTCCATATGGGAGATCTTGATGATAGTCCAATAGGGAGATCAACACCTCTTAGATGGTCCCTTTTGAAAATATTTGTTCAGTAGTGTCTATTTCGAATTTGCATAGTCATTTGATATCATTCTCCACAATAGATTTTCTCCCAAAGACATATTGGCAAGAGTGAGATGTTTAATTCCTAGCCCTCCATTCACTTTATGATCCCTTACAATCATCCAATGTACCAGATGAAACTTTTTTGTGCTAGTTTTCCCCCCTTCCCATAGGAATTTTCGGATTTGGAGGGAAATTTCTCTTTTAACACTCAAGGGGGATAACAACGAAGAGTATTGAAATACATGAAGAGTGGAAAGGGATTCCTTTTCAAGAACAAGTCTCCTGTAGGATTTAGCCAAAGCGCCCCCCAACTTATGAATTTCTCTCTGATCTTGGAGGGTGATGGTATTCCAATGTGTCGTAGAAAGTGAGTTGAGACAGATAGGGATGCCAAGATACTTGAAGGATATCCAATTTGTAACTAAGGGAAATTGAAGAATCCTTGAAATGACAACAAGAGAATGAGCATTAGTGTTCAAAGCATACAAATAGCATTTATGAGAATTTACAAGCCCACCCGAGACAGAAATAAATTGATCCAACACCATTTTAAACCTTCTTTCTATTATTGAAGATGCCCCTGCAAGGAAAAGGATGTCATCTACAAATTGAGAATGATTTATATGCTTGACCCCTGCAACAATTTTGATGCCTGGAATACTCTTGGTTCTTCTTTCATGCTCTAACCTTCTTTCCAAAGTTTCAACCATTAAAATATCTAGAAGGGGAGACAATGGACAACCTTTCCTTAGCCCTCTAGAAGCTTGAAAAAAACTCAAAGGTCTACCATTTATCAAAGGAACTATCTAGGGACTACTTATACATTCCCCAATCCATTTGATGAATGAGGGATGAAATCCAAATTTTTCTAATACATCCAGGCGAAATCTATGTCGAATTCGATCAAAGGAATTTTCCATATCAATCTTGATCACCATCCCCTTATCCCCTTTAATATTTATTGAATGGATTGCCTCCTGGACAAGAACAATGTTGTCCCATATTTGTCTTTGTGCTACAAAGCGACCTTGAGAGGGGGATATTAACTTGGGAAATAACTTCTGAATCCTGGTGGCTATAATCTTGGAGATGGTCTTATAAGATACATTTCAAGGAGATATGGGTCTAAATATGGAGAATGATATTGCCTTTCTCTCTTTGGGAATTAAGGTTAGAAATGTTGAATTTGCAGAACCTCCCAATCTGCATGATTTTTTGACATATTGAATCATCCTTACCAGATCATATTTAATGACGTGCCAAGATTTTTTTGTAGAAATGTGTCGTGAAACCCTGTGATCCCAGAGCCTTGTCTAATTCAAATTGTGAAAGAGCTGACAAAATATCTTCCTTAGTCACTATTTTAATTAAGTCTTCATTTTCCCTTGTTTTTACTAAATGGGGGATGTGAGAAAGTGTGGAGAAAGTTCTTGCTCTTTTAACTCTATGTCCACTAAACCTCTCTCCATATATAAATACGCAAAATGTGTCGATGATGCAACCTTTATTTATTCAAATGAAGAGAGGATGGAATGATCCTCAAGATGGATTTCCTCCACTGTATTCAATCATTTCCTCAGATTACATTTCTTATGAAAATAGGAAAAGTTTTGATCGCCTTCTTGGAGCCATAAACAACAATATTTTAGTCTCCACGTTTCTTCTTCTTTCCTAATTGCCTCTTGAAGACTTTTTTGAAACTGTTCTTCTTCCTTGAGAAGTGAGGTTGTTACAAGTGAGTATTCCATCTTAGTCACAACCTCTTCCAGTTTCTCCTTAAGATGAGCAATTTCCTTCTGTGGTGCTTTAAAAGAGGATTTGACCCAATATTTTATAGCCTTTTTCAACCTTATAAGTTTTTGTTCCCAAATATAGACAGGGGAGCCAACAATCCAAGGACTCCAAGACAAAGCAATAAGTGTCCATAAAAATGGGTGCTCCAACCAAAGGGGGTTAAATAAAAAAGGAATGGGGCCCATATTTTTTTCATTGATGAAAGCTAGGGAGATAGGCTTATGATCAGATCTCACCTAAGGGAGGATTTGAGATATAGGAGTAGAGGGCTCAATGAGGGAGGCACTACTTATCAGGAAACGATCCAGTTTGTTGCACATATATTGTCATTCACATCAAAGTGGTCATATACATGGTTAGTTATAGTGCAATAATAGACAAAAGAAGTGTGCGTAAGGATCGAAGGATGAAAGGATTAATGGCACATAATAGGATAAATGACATAGAAAGCATGGCACAAAGTATAGTGCACATATAAAGAAAGTTGTGAAAGGATGAAAACAAAAGTGTGCAAAAGGATTGAAGGAATAAAGGATCAATGGCACAGAGAAGGGTCAATGGCATAGAAGAAAATTTGCAGGGTACTTTAAACCAGTGCAATGAACGGTGCAATGGAGTGTGCCAAAACGAAACTAGTGCGACGGAATGGATTCCAACAGACTGTGTGGAAGATTTTGTTGAAGAAATGATGCAAGGAACCTTCAACCAGTGCAATGAATGGCTCAGTAGGGTGTGACGAAACAAAGCCCATGTTACAAGTGACAGGATGAACATAGTGATTGGGTGAGCACACTGCAGGGCAAGTGCGACATGATGAAGACTTGTGACTTGAGATTTGGGCTCTTAATATATCTGCGTAGTAGATGCTCTATAGACCAGAATGTGAGTTGTTGTGTCATTCATGAGGAGATTATCTCTCCATTGTGTTGAGTTCCTGGGGGAGAGGGAAAAGCATTTGTTGAATCTGCATCTTGGTGAGTTGCTTTCTTGCTGGAGACGTCGCGCTACTTAGTTTGTGGAAATCTGTCACGAACCTGTTGTGGTTGAGGTTGCTCAATAAGTCTAGATACATGAGAGGACGATGTGCAGAAGGAATCTTTGCACTTTGCTTCAACCTTGTCGACCTGCTTCTGTTGGATTGAAGGTGCTTGGGGCAAGGCTGTAGTGGTTGCAGTGTCCTTTTGTTCTCCTTTTGAACAGATTGTGAAGAAGATGAATTTTGCAGTATGAGATACTACCTTGCGACACTTTTTAGGTGGAACAATAGTCAGAACTACCTTTGGTATTTTGTAGAGATGACGCCCTAAAGTAACAATGACACTACGGGGTCGAGACTCATAAACAACATGGCGTCTCCACATATATGGTTGGCCCAAGAGAACATCACATACATCCAGTGGGGAAACATCACATAAT
>ML780297.1:583481-614936 GCA_009831015.1 Picea engelmannii | reverse complement strand
AACAATGTACTCAACCCCATCTTTAAACAAATGATACTTATTCTCATGACGATGAAAAATAGCTTTCCTATCGTACAAATACGGGCTTCCCAACACAATACCACATATATCCAACGAAATCACATCAAGCTCTACCTCATCAACGAAATTTGCAGTGATAGAAAACCTGAGTTTACACCTTCTTGTTACTTGTAACTTAGCATTATCACATATCCAACCAAGAGGGTATGGATTAGGATGTGGACTTGTTTCCAACTTAAGTTTCTTACAGTTTCTTCATAAATAAGGTTTGCTTGAGATCCAATATCAAATAACGTGTCTATCTTAGTATGCTTTGAATTAACCTTTATATGAAAAAGTTCAATTCTCGTTTTCTCTTGTTGAGTTACATTGACATTTTTATTACTTGAAGCGCTAGTACTTGCAATAGAACCATTACCTTGGTAACCCATGGCTGTGATCTTCGTTTCATCACCAGAATCCGAACCTAAATCCTGTTGAACAGTCGCAACAATCTTTGACTTCCCTTTGTTGTTTTTGCCAAACTTTTTGGGTCTTCTTTCAGGATGAAGCTTCCAACAATGGTCTTCATCATGGCCATCTTTTGAACAATGTTTACATGTGAAATTTTCTCCCTCTTTCTTCATAGCAACATTCTTCCTGCCATTGCCCTTGAACTTCTTCTTTCCCTTGTCTCCATGGCTGAATGTCTTCTTGTTACCCTCATGCGTGTCGTTCCTTCCTCTTGCTTCCAAATGAGTAGCCTGTACACAAACTTCATCTAGATTCGAAGGATTAAACATGAGAATAGTATGTCTCAAATAACTATGCACAGATATGCAGTAATACACGATTTCTATTAATGAAAGAAATGTACAGAGACTGTAAAAATACAGAGTGGAAGACTCGCTAGAATGGTGGCAGCTTATCTCTGAGAAGAGATGTGACGACTACTCGCATTCACAAGAAGATGATTACAATGAGGCTCTGAAGGCCATTTTATAATAAACGGGAATGCAAAAAGTACTAGACATCCAAAAACCTAACCCTAGGAGATGAAGTGCCAAGAGTCATGTGGGCCCCGTTTGGGTAAGTGAGTACATCAACTTCCCGGGGTTGTAACTTTTGCATACGATCTCCGTTTTAGGCGTGTGATAGCTCGTTGGAAAGGTATTGTCGAGGAGATTCATTTTGGGGTATAAAATATGACTTTATATATCATTGAGAACCTATATACTAAAATCCTTCATTTGGACCCTCAAAATGGCCCCAAAAGTTAAAACCTGCTAAAATTGCCAAAATGGCCAGAAAACTGTTTTGAGCCATTTGGAAAAGGTGGGTGGCCACCGATATCCACCTGGATCAATCCTCCCTCCTTAGGAAGCAATGGTCTCCATTGCGTTGAGTTCATGGGGGAGAGGGAAAAGCATTTGTTGAATCTGCATCTTGGTGAGCTGCTTGTCTTGCTGGAGATGTCACGCTGCTTAGTTTGTGGAAATCTGTCACGAACCTGTTGCGGTTGAGGCTGCTCAACAAGTCAAGATACATGAGAGGATGATGTGCAGAAGGAATCTTTGCACTTTGCTGCAACCTTGTCGACCTGCTTCTGTTGGATAGAAGGTGTTTGGGGCAAGGCTGTAGTGGTTGCAGTGTCCTTTTGTTCTCCTTTTGAACAGATTGTGAAGAAGATGAATTTTGAATTATGAGATACTACCTTGCGGCACTTTTTAGGTGGAACACTAGTCGGAACTAACTTTGGTATTCTGTAGAGATGACGTCCTAAAGTAACAATGGCACTACGGGGTCGAGACTCATAAACAACATGGCTTCTCCACATATATGGTTGGCCCAAGAGAACATCGTAGACATCCAGTGGTGCAACATCACATAATACCTCATCCTTGAAGGGTTGGATGCTGTATGACAATCGACACTGTTGGTTGACATGGAGATCTCGTCCTTGTCGAAGCCACCCGATGTTGTATGGCTGCGGGTGTGGTGTTGTCGACAATCCCAACTGTTTGATGACCTCTGCTGAGATGAGGTTTTTCTGGCTTCCGCTATCAACAATAAAATGCAGCGGGGTCCCCTTCACCCACATCTGTGAATGAAAAAGGCACTCCCCCTCTTCAGGATATGTTGGTTCTTCTGGTTGAATTGTTGCGGTCGTGACAATAGCAGTGGGGTCTGCGTCAATGATCTGTCCTTTACCAGTATTTTCAGAATCAGATTCTAAATTAGGGTTCGGCTCCTTGTCTTTGATCTCAGCCACCAATGACTGTTTTGAATGACATTCATCGGTGTTGTGCCAGGGGCTTTTGTGGAAATCACACCATTTTCCGGTGTCCTTCTTTGTCTTCCCGTGACCCTTCTTTTCTTGTGTCTTGGACTGGTTTTCAGGGAACTGTTTGTTAGGGCCGTCTTTGTCATGCTTTGGTTGTTGCGGATTTGCAGACCCGAAATCCCGTTTTTTCTGGTGCTTAAATTTCTGCTCAATTTTAACAACATATCGATAAGCAGTACCGAGTGATGAGATGTCCAGAAAATCCATTTCAGTCTGGATGTATCTGTGTAGATCCCCACAGTATTTCAGAACCAAATGTCATTCGGAGTCTTTGATACCCAACTTGGTGCACAAGGTATGGAAGGTATTAGTGAACTACGGAACTGCTTGGCCCCTCTCTTGCCGCAGTGTGGTCCATCTCATGTACTGGTCCTCATAGTTGCCAACAGGGTAATACTGTTCCTTTATCGCATCCACAAAAAAATCCCAAGTGGGATCGACCCCATATATTCCAGACTCCTCTGTGGAAATTTGCTCCTAGTAAGTTTACCACCAATGTTTGACATGAGGGAGAGATTTAAGGAGTGCAAAGGTGATCTTTTCTTTTTCGGAAAAATTGTGAACAGAGAAATAACCTTCTAGCAGAGTTAACCATTTTTCTAGGGCTTCTGCATCTATCTGTCCTTCAAATACAGGAATATCAAAGTTAACTTATACCTTGAAAGGCAAGGTGCCTCCAAAGTGGCCGCTTGATGAAGATGTGCCTGATGCTATCGGCAGGCGTTGAAGGATGTGGGAAAAATTCTCCATCATTTCATCCCTCTGTCGCGTGAGAGCTTGCTCAAGCAACAGATTGATAGGATCGTCTGCTCCGTCGTTTTTCTTTTCTTCCACCATTAAGGGTTTCTTGGGTGTGCGAGAGAAATTGTCTTCAAGAGAGACAAGATCGAGACCCAACTTTCTATACTCGGACCTCGTCCGGGACATGCACTGAAAAATGATCAAGAGCAGCCTGCTCTGATACCACTGATCCAGATTATTTTCGGCACAAAATGAGATCGAAGATATAATAAAGAAATGCACAGAGATATTGCAGATATTCAATAATATAACAGAAATGTATCGAAGATGAAACAATAAACACAGATATGCAGTAATACACGATTTCTATTAATGAAAGAAATGTACAGAGACTGTAAAAATACAGAGTGGAAGACTCGCTAGAATGGTGGCAGCTTATCTCTGAGAAGAGATGTGACGACTACTCGCATTCGCAAGAAGATGATTACAATGAGGCTCTGAAGGCCCTTTTACAATAAACGGGAATGCCAAAATTCCTAGACATCCAAAAACCTAACCCTAGGAGATGAAGCGCCAAGAGTCATGTGGGCCCCGTTTGGGTAAGTGAGTACATCAACTTCCCGGGGTCGTAACTTTTGCATACGATCTCCGTTTTAGGCTTGTGATAGCTCGTTGGAAAGGTATTGTCGAGGAGATTAATTTTGGGGGCTCAAATATGCCTTTGGATATCATTGAGAACCTAGATCTAGAAAAAAATTCATTTGGATCCTCAAAATGGCCCCGGAAGTTAAAACCTGCTAAAAATAGTAAATTGCCAAAATGGCCAGAAAACTGCTTTGAGCCATTTGGAAAAGGTGGGTGGCCACCGATATCCATCTGGATCAAAGTTGGTACTTGTATAAGAACATAAATAAAGATGTTATGTGGTTTTCTCTTGCATTGGGTTTCCACGTAAAATTTCTGGTGTAATGTGTTTTCTATGTTGTGTTTTGTGTTCTGCATGCATTGATTATTAAGTAAGCACTTCTAAATGAATTTAATTTGTTGAAAGGAAAAAAAATTGGAAATCTGATGAAATATTGATTCACCCCCCCCCTCTCAGTATTGTTGTAAGTTATAACAATTGGTATCAGAGCACAAGTACTTTCAATAACATCCTAATAGCTAGAAGGAAGATCACACAAAAAGCATGACAAGTCAAGATTGTTTTTCATCTTCAACTAGATCTCCTTTGTTCAATGGAACAAATTTTGCATTTTGGAAGATCAGAATGAAAACCTACTTGATGTCTCTTAGTATGGAAATCTAGCAGATTGTGGTAGATGGTTATAAAATCCCAACTACTCTTCCAACTGATGAAGCTGGTAAGAAAAATATCTACAGGAATGCAAGAGCTATGAATGTCATCCAAGGAGGACTTGCAAAAAAAGAATTTGTCAAAGCAATGCAGTTGGAATCCACAAAGGAAATATGGAACAAACTGGTAAACAATTATAAAGGAGACGAGAAAGTAAAGTTGGCCAAACTTCGAGCTTACATAATGCAATTTGAAACCCTAAGAATGAGTGAAGATGAAAATGTCATAGGTTTCTTTCTTAGAGAAGATGAGACTATAAACATTATTAAAGGCCTAGGTGAGAAGACTGAATAAGCTATAATAGTTCAGAAGGTACTGATATCTCTTCCCTCAAGACTTGATGCAAAGGTTTATGCTATAAAATAAATTCATGAACTAGCTAAATTGACTATGGAAAGGCTGCATGGAATTCTAAGTGCTTATGAGATGAGGACTAGGAAAGAATAGCCAGATCTAAAGGACACAGTCTTCAAGCAATCAATCAAATTGTCAACATCTCAAGATCATTTTTCATCAAAAAATTTCATGGATGAAGAAGAAGCTAACTTTGTAAGGAAACTGAAGAGGGGCTCCGGAAAATATAAATGTGTGTTACCATTCAAATGCTTTCATTGTGATAAAGTTGGTCAATTTTCATCTAAAAGTCCTTTCAAATGAAACAACACCAATGAAAAAGAAAGAAAAGGCAAGGATAAACCTAGGGAGTTTAAAAAGAAAAATTCTATTAAAAGGAACAATTTTGATTCAAAAGAGGATAACATAAGCTATTTAGACATTGAAGAAGAAGAATATGAGCCAAATACAATTCAAGATGAAAAATTGCTAATGGCTTTGAAGCAACTTAAATATGACCAAGAAAAAATAGACACAAAAGAGTGTGAAGTTGTAGTAGACATGGAAGGAGAACTCATTAGTGCTTTGGAGGAAATCTCTCGACTCAAGAAAAAATAGAAACTAAGAAAATAGCAGTTCCAATTTTATAAATAAAAAGAAAATGATATCAACGAAGATATAGTCATCTTAAAAATTCAGCTAGAAGAGGCCAAAATAAGGGAAGAAATATTGATGACTCATATAAAAGAAAAGGGGAACATATGTGAAAAACTAGAAGCATAAATAACGTCCTTAAGAAAAGATCTAGAGAAGTCCCAGAATCAAATGAAATTCATAAAAGGATCTAAAACTCTAGATAAAGTTCTCAGTAATCAGAGATCACCAGATGACAAGATAGGGCTAGGATATAAGGAAATTATGAAAATTATCAAAGGGGAATCAAGCACCAACATCTCAACTAGTGAGAAGCCTACAAGTTATGCAAATTCTCTCAAGGGAAACAATAGTCAACATAACAAATCGAAATATGATAAGAAGAACAAGAAGTCAGAACTTGATCAACCCAACTATGCAAACAAATATGAAACAAGGAAGCAACAAGTGCTTGAATCTTATCAAGCTGGTAGACAAAGTGATCCAAAAAATCCTTAGATGCTTATTAATATTTAAAACATAATAACATCTACTCGATCTTCGAAATAAAAATGATCATTTGATTGTTTTCAATTTACACGTGAAATACTTGTATATCCAAATACACTTTAATGATTAACAATTTACAAATAACCGAGGGAAAATAGAACAACAATATTGAAATCACATACACAAGTTTGATAACAGAGTTCACCTAATTTGGGCTACGTCTTCGGGTTCACTTCCAACAGAGACCTCTTTATTATTTCTCAAATTCTTGTGTTTTACAATGCACTTTTTACACGTTGCTCAAACTTAGAAACTAAGTATTCCATCGAATTCCTTGCGAAATTTCAATAAAAATGAGTATAAGTTCATAAAATTCTGTGTTGAAACCCCATGGCACACATTACGGTGCAACCTTCAAGTCTAATTACCCTTGGGAATGAAATTCGAGACCATACTCTACATAATAATGAGTGCATCCCCTTGCCTCGGTCCGTGTTCCATTAATTAGGGCATGTGCCTTTAACTTCCATCCAAAATAATAAGGAAACAATAAATGTATTGTTTTGGAAACCCTTGTAATGAGAGGTACCCGTGGTATAACGGTTAAAATGTTGGTGCATTATTTGGAAGGTCACAGGATCGAATCTTGTCAGCCTTGCCATACATTACGGATTTTGGTTTTAACGTTCGAACTATATAACATATGGTTTAATTGGTATGGTTGTTAGCGCCCCTGTATTTCGGGCTATGGTTACGTATCATACCATATGACCAATTACAATGGGTCGAGGGCTAGGCCCTCACCCCTTTTTCCACCAACAATGTTATTCAACAAACTTAAATATAAATGGTGCCATATGTAGTTAATAACTAAATGCAATGGTGCAATGGTTAGGTCATTGGGTTGTTTGGAGGGAGACCTAGGTTTTATCCTCTGGGCTCTAACAAAATTTTAACGAACCTAACCCATTAATGACCAATGGGAGGTTGTAACATGACAACCTCTCATTGGTCTATCTCTGCCACTTGTCAATATGTGATTGATCCATGTAACATGTATGGTTTGCCACATCACTTGCCCAGTCAATGTACAATATGTTGTGTGGAATCTTGGGGTGTTACCATGTCAGCATCATATGGTCGTTCCATGTGTCCCCCTTGCAGTGGTGACATGTGTCATCTTGACCCCTTTGACTTTTTCCTAGTTTGACCTAAACTTTGACCATCCATAACTTATGCATACAAACTTTGTTTGAGATGATTTTTGCGTTGTTGGAAATCTATCGTCGAGCTCTATGCATTGATGGTGTTTTTGAGAGAATTTGGGATGATTTAATTTTGAGCATTTATGAATCCTTTTGGACCTCTGTGAGCGTTCCAGATCCTCCTTGACCTATGTGATCATTCTTGGATCCTCTTGGATCAGAAAGAACGATACCTACAAGTAATTTTTTCATTCCAAGGCATCCAAATTTTTTCTATGGATATTGTTTCGATTGTGGCAACTTTGGACATAGGTTTGTGAGTTGCAACACTTTTAATAGAAATGTAGGAATGAGATTCAATAAACCTCAAATGGCTATGTATCAAAATTCCTTCTCCCCTTTATTAAATGACCTTGAATGCCACATATGCAATAATTTTGGACACAGGCAAGTGAATGTAGAAGAAAGATGATGCCCATCTATAATCAAGACAGACAAGAATATTTTACCAAGGTTTGGAGGAAGAAAAATAAAAGCAAAGAGAATTGTGGACTGGCTCTATATGCCAAAAATAAATAAAAGCAATGGTATATTGACAATGGTTTCTCCAAGCACATGACATGAGACAAGAGTAATTTGAATTCCTAACTGAAGAAAAATGTGGTAATGTAACATCACCAATCACCTGGGATGGGCTACGTCACACAATCTCAACTTTTGTAGCTCTGAATCAACCAAACTGTAACATCCCCAACATACTACTAAGCAATGCTACTCCAAAGATCCATTGTGAAGATTTTATGCTAACACTAGTCTGCATAGTGTCACTTGAAGTAACACGCTCAACCTCGAGTTGAGTCGCGCCACACTAGCATTCTTATTTTAACACAACTTTAAGTAGTGGAAATAACTCAAACAATTGCAAACACCAACATACTTATCACACAACACAACTGTGTGGACAACCACCCTAGCATCGCACACCAATTCTGTTTTCCCTGTGTGTGGGGTCTAATTCCTTGAAGACACACATGAGTTCCAACCTACGGTACACACAAGATACTCTCCTGCGCACCTAACTATTCAATCCTCTTCTCGAAGACTCATAACCAAAATCATAAGGTTAACTTAACATGCAAGACTAACAATAATTGTAATACTTATGCATGACTACAATAATGAATGACAACACCACACTTACATGTGCAAGCATCATTAAACAAAATAACAAGAATTACTTATATGCGACAACATACAAGAATTAACCCATATCAACCATAGATAAGTAAGCACACAGTAAACAAGACAAGCACATAAGAACACTTATCTTTTATGAAAGCCACCAATTGCATGCAGAACTCAGACGTTCCTCCTAGCCATAAACTATGTTGCTCATAATTTTTCAGCAATAGGTCACCTCCTAGTTGGGGCTTAACTCCACCAGGGAAAAAAGGGTTTCTAGTGACAAGCTAAGGTCTGATTCTCAAAAGAATTTCTCAATCCAAGGTGACCACTACTACAACTAGCCTATAGTCCCTCATTATCCATGCACTTGTCACACCCAAGGAAGTGTGCCCCTTCTCTGCTCAACAACCCTTCGACTGCCCCACTTCCCTTCCAGGGTTACCAACAATAGGTCAGACAGGAAGTCTATGAGCCCTGCGACTAATGCCCAATGCACCAGGGAACAATTCTTAACAAAAATCTCACCTAGAGAGTATGCTCATGGGCCTAACAACTCACTTCTTCAACATCAAATCTCCCACCTAGAGATATTTCTCACATGCCTGACAACCCACCTCTTCGTTAGTAAAACTTTGATTACAGTACATAAATCCCTTACAAGCTTCTCTGTGTAGATAAGGTAATAATCATCCTCTCCTAGACTGACCCCTTCTGCACTCGAGAGTGAATAATGGATTAATCCTCCCCAAACAAATACACTAAGGTCAACAACATATATTGCATGCCTTCAACTCGACACTTGTCACCTTCAGAAGTAGATTAAGCCACTTCGTGACTCATTTCCTACCCTCTGGAACTTAGGATAAAATAATTATCCAACATTACACTTTTGCAGAAATATTTTAAAATACTCCCCTAAGACTTAAGTCTCGCCCCCTTTTCCCTTTTCTGATGAATTCAAACCCCCATCTCTTTTCATTTGAGTCTGTCTACGTGCAGTGATGTAATATTATATTAATAACTATGATTATATTTACATGGATAGGCGCACTGGCCTATTTGCGTCCTGACTCACCAGCCTCATAATCACATAGGCTCTTTGGCCTCAATACATATTCAACCATATATATATATATATAAAACTCATCTCTGTGCGCACTCCCAGGTAATTCCCACACACTAACCCAAGTGCACACAACATTGTGAAATGTGTGCACTTACCCAGTGTTGGGCACTTTAATTGTCTAATTAAATGGAAAATCAAAGTGTTCAATATAAATTGTCAACCTAGGGAAGTCTGTTATTTCAAGATAATTCTGCACAGTCTATGCTAGATTATGGAAGCATCTCTAATTTGATTGTAGTAGAGAAGTTCTTCTAACAAAAACAAACAAACAATATTGCTAACACAATTGTGCCGATACAGCTAGAGTGCTACAGACTTAAAATCATAATTGCAATCTAAATTGATGAATCTACAACACCATGAATTTCCTACCTTATCTAACTTTCTAATTTACTTTTGCAAGAAGAAATTCTATGCTATTGTTGAAGGGAAATCTACTTATTGCAAGAAGCTAATTCACACTTTTAATTCTCTAGAACAATATTTAAACTTAATGCAGAAAAAGGAAAAGTAACTCTCCAGCTCTGCTCAACAACTGACTTCTAATTCTCATGAGACAAATCTATGCGCATTTATCAAGAAGGGACTAAACTGTAACAACAGTTGCATTCATAAACATCTAACAGTTAAACCAATTGCAATGAAAACAACTAAATCTAGAATTCGAAATAGAGGGGAATCGGTGAAGAAGGTGGGCCCTTTCGTTCTCACTGAATCCACTCAAAGAGATAGATCACAGTATGTTAAATAAATTCAATGCAGTTCTTCATTCAATTGCCAAAAAGATGTTTGAGTACAATAATCATTCCTTTCTTCAGTTCAAGCCAAACGACTAACCACCTTTACATTACAAAAGCTCTGCTATTTAAAGTTAGAGTCAATCAGTGTTCAGAAACAGAGCAGTCATGAGAATCCCCGATTCTCAGGCTGTTCGTTAGATATCATCAATACAAAATCTTGAATTCTCCTTCCTCAACATTGTGAACCAACATTCTAATCAACATGTGTTGCAACAATCATATCACAACAAAACTGGTGGCGTCTGTTGTAACAACTTTCGAGATTAACAGGCTTCTGTCGTAGTAGTTGTGTAACAACTTCCAGGATTGATGGTCGTTTGTGGCAGAAGTCCTGTAACAACTCCCAGGATTGATGGGCATCCATTGTAGCAATCCTGTAATAGCTCCCAGGAATTACGCATAGCTATGACATCAACGACCTGATTCTCGAAGTGGTTGTTCTATCATTTTGATCATTAGTTGAATTATTTCATGGGTAAAATATGTGATCGTATTCAATCAAACATGCTAAGTAAATGAAAACATAAAAGCAAGATGAATAGTTCACACCTTGGGAAAAAGGGTCTTAGTGCTCATTATAGTAGTCATTTAGCTTAGGAAATGAGAGGGTTGAATGATCAAAAGGTGTAGTGAAAAGGGGAATTTCAGGGTCCTAACACCCAGGTGTGTGAAACACTAAGAAATGTGCGCACCATGTCTTTGATAACAATTCTCCACGCACTACTCAGGTGCACACAACACCCAAAACTAGGTGCCTACGATTCACTAGACTATATGTACAGTTACATTTACAATTGGTACCAATGGATCACTAGCCTATATGGACAGTTACAAAGGGTTTGGGTTAGGGACATTACATTCACCTCCCCCTTATTTATGCACTATCCTCAATGCATCATTTATACATGTACATACAAAATTTCAAAAATCTTAAAAAAGATACATATACTCTATCTACATAGCATCCTCGCACTCCCAAATTGCATCGTCAGGACCGTACCAAGTCCATTGAACCTTTACCAACTCCATGACTCGATTCTAGAGATGTTATATGTTCCAATCCAATATGAAAACCAGTCACACTTGAAAATTGCCTTTTGGATCCACCTGAATCACATTCTAATCAATAATATGATTAACATCAGGTACATACTTCTTAAGTAATGACACATGGAAAACATTATGAAAACACAAGAATACATGAAACACAAGCATATATGTGAGAGGACCAATCCTCTCTAGGATTTCAAATGGACCACAAAAACGCGCTGCTAACTTAGAACACTTTCCCAACTTCAGGGAAATGTGCTTGGCCTTCACTTTCAAAACCAGGTGATCACCCAGTTTAAACTCTTTGTGGGTTCTGCCTTTATCTACGCATATTTTCTGCCTGTCTTGGGAACCCTTTAAATTCTTCCTGAGCTTTACTGTCTACTCCTCTATTTTCCATAGCAGATATGGCCCAACTACTGCGTGATCTGTTGGGTTGTCCCAACTCACTAGTGTGTTTCACTTTCTACCATAAAGTGCTTCAAATGGGCTTATCTTTAAAGATGCATGATACCCATTGTTGTAAGAAAACTCTACCAAATGCAATTAGGCTTCCCATTTTGATGGTTTATCCATCACATACATTCTAATAATATCTTCAATCACCCAATTTACCCTCTATGTTTTTCCATCTGTCTCAGGGTGATAGGTTGTGCTGAAATTCAGATTTTTCCTAAATCCTTTAGATAGCCATTTCCAAAATTTTGAGGTGAAATTGGAATCTTTGTCAGACATAATTGTCTTAGGTACACCATGCAACTTAGAAATTTCTCTCATGTAAATCTCAGCAATAATTGACTTCACTGGAACAAAATGAGAAACTTTAGTAAGCTTGTCCACCACCACCGTATAGAATCATGTTGCTTCGCTGATCTAGGATGCTTAGTTATAAAATCCATGATTATAACTTCCCATTTCCACCGAGGAATGGGAAAGACTATAGAAAACCTGTTGGATGTCTGTGATCAGCCTTGACATTCTGACATTCAAGACATCTAGGAATAAAATAAACAACTTCCTTTTTCATACCTCGCCAATAGTATTGCTTCTTGACTGTGACAATTGTCTTCTGGTAACCTGGATGTCCAACATAAGGAACCTTATGCATCTCTCACAATATCAGGCCCTTCAACTCCTAATTATTTGGTACATATACTCTTCATCTATACATGAGGATCCCATCTTCTTTTAGCTCATAACCTTCCAAATTCTGTTGCGCCATACCTTGTTGTAAAGTCACATTTATGTCCACATGCCATTAATCTGCATTGGCAACTTCTAAAATTTTGTCGCACAAATCCAATTTATACATGCTAATGGTTGTATCATACATCTCATGCACCCTCCTACTGAGTGTGTTATCCATCGTGTTCTCTTTTCCTCTGATATGATTTATGTCAAAGTCATACTCATTGAGGAACTCTAACCACTTACTTTGTCTGGAATTTAAACTTGGTTGTCCAAATAGATACTTTAGACCATTATGGTCTGTCCTCAACTCAAATACTTTACCCATAATATAATGTCGCCACATATTCAAGGCATGGACTATGGTTTCCAATTCTAAGTCATGAGTGGCATAGAGCCTTTCCATTAATTTCTATTGGACATGCCTTGACCATCTCATTAATTTTACTTTTTTCTCCAGTATCTAACTACACCAACCAATATTTTCCAAGCTTGCTTCTCGACAATTGAAACCTTTTCACCATCTTAGGATCTAGATAACTATGTTTAGTTCCTAAGTCAATTAAAATAGCAATGGGTTGGTCATTAATCATACCTTCCACCTCGATCATGTGTGACTAAAACTCAACCTGCTTGTTATCTAGCATTGCATAAATCCTTGGCACATTTCTGCCCATGTCCTCAATTGTCACATCTTCTTGTACATTGTGTGTAATCCTCGCTTTATCACCTCTTTGAGGCAAATCCCCGTGCATATGATTTCTGCCACAACTCCAACATTGAATATATTGTTTCCATGGATTTTGTCCCACTATATTCAACATTTTGGTCTCCTAGAGATTTGGTTGTCCTCGCGCATTGTTTCTGAAAAATGGTGGCTTAACCCCCTTCTTCCTTTGTTCCACCTTTCTCTTCATCTTGTCTTCCCAAGCCTTTTGGAAATTTGGCATTCCCCATTGCTGCTCATAAAGACAATTAGCATGCCTTATGGTTTCCTCCAATTTCTTAGGATCATCATACTGTATCTCATCGCTGACAACTGAAGGCAACCCACTCAAGTACCTCTGAATTTTAACTTGTTCATCCTTTATGAATGCGACATATTTTAGAAGCTCTAAAAATATTATTTCATACTCATCTATCATCATACTCCCAAGTTTGAGTTCAAAGAACTCCTTCATTTTCTTGTCATAGTACTGCTTGGTTAAGTATTTATTTTGGAAATACCTCTTGAACTCCCTCCATGTAACTTTCTTCTCATCAATGTGTTGCACTTGCACAAATTGATCCCACCACATTGATTCTTTTCATTTTAGATGATAGATAACATTTCTTCCTTCTTGTGCTCACCGTCAAAGGTAAAAGGCTTGATATTATTCATTTCTCCCTGTATCTCATCCACCCCAATCCTTCTCTTATTCTTCCTGACAGGAGATGGACTCGAACTATTGTGCACTTTCCTAAAAGAATTCTTTGGAAAGTGGTCATGATCCCTATAAACACTTCTTGATTCTCTTATTTTCTCATCATGAGACCGGCAACTTCTTGACCTACTTGACGTTGTCTCCTCATCAATTTTCTTTTCTATTCTATCTAGGCTCTGTATCAATTTGAAATTGAATTCATCTTGTTGTGCCTTGGCTCTCATAAGCCTTTCATTATAAGATTTATAGCTTTGGACATCTTTTTGAAATCCCTTTATGGTTTCTACCAAGTTCATGATCTCCTCCTTGGATTCTATACCAATAACACCCAAACTAATGCACAAATCCTTGAATTCATCATTAGGAATTTAAGTCATCTGCGCATATTCCATGCTTTTGACCTTCTGCACTAATTTTGTCCTGCTTTAATCGCTAATAATTCTGTAAAATGTGCATACAACAAGATTTGTTAGATGAATTCACAAAACAACTTCATGAGAAATCTGCACCATCTTGTCAAAATCCCTTCTTCCGAAGGCCATGCACGCACTAATATTAAAAAAATTCCAATGTGTGATGTCCATTTCAACATGTACAACGTGTATTAGTAAGGTGCATGAACCATAGATTTGTTTCTCACAATCCCAAACCTTTAGTGCACACACCCATGCATCATTTTTCACTGTGTAGTTCCAATGTCGCACTCTACAATAGCCAAAATTTAGTGCGCACATATGCACATTATTACTTAATGCACACCAAGGCCACATTGTAATTCCAAGTTCGGTCACTTACCAATCTAAATTTTACCTTAAGTAGAAATCAACTCATGCAGGCTCAATATTGAAACTGGAGCTTTGATGCTTCTTGTTAACCTCTAGCCCATACAAGTCCAATGTTGAACCAATGGCTCTGATACCAAAATGTAACATCCCCAACCACCCAGGCTGGGTCACGTCACATAATCTCAAATTTTATAGCTCTGAATCAACCAAACTGTAACATCCCCGACATACTATTGAGAAATGCTACTCCAAAGATCCACTGTGTAGATTCTATACTAACCTTTGTCTACACAGTATCACTTGAAGTAACGCGCTCAAACTTGAGTGAGTCGCGCCACACTAAAATTATTCTTTTAACACAACTTTAAGCAGTGAAAGTAACTAAAACAATTGCGTGCTCCAACATACTGATCACAGAACATAATTGTGCACACAACCACCCTGGCGTCACATGCCAATTCTGATTTCCCTGTGCGCGAGGTCTAATTCCCTGAACACGCACATGAGTTCCAGCCTCTGGTGCACACAAGATACTCTCTTGCACACCCAACCAGTCAATCCTCTTCTTGAAGACTCATAACCAAAATCATAAGGTTAACTTAATAGGAAATACTAATAATAATTGTCATACTTATGCACGATTGCAATACTAAATTACAACACCACACTTACATGTTCAAGCAACATTAAACATAATAACAACAATTACTTATATGTGACAACATACAATAATTAACCCATATCAAGCATACATAAACAAGCACACATTAAAAAAGACAAGCACATAAGAACACTTATCTTTTATGAAAGTCACCAACTACATGCAAAACTCAGATGTTCCTCCCAGCCATAAACTATGTTGCTCATAAGATTTCAACAAGAAGTCACCCCGAGTTGGGGCTTAACTCCACTAGGGGAAAAATGGTTTCTAGAAACAAGCTAAGGTATGATTGTCAACATAATTTCTTAGTCCAAGGTGTTTTCTGCTGCAACTATCCTACAATCCCTCATTTCCCACACACTTGTCACACCCAATGAAGTGTGCCCCTTCTCTACTCAACATTCATTTGGCTTCCCCACTTCCCTTCCATGGTTACTAGAAATAGGCCAAATAGAAAGTCTTCGAGCCTGTTACACATTATTTTCGTCACCCCTATGACCATTGATGATGTACACCTATCCTTTGTCTTTAGAAGGATCAATTTCCTTAATCCCTGAAGAAGAATGAAGATGAACTTTCCCAGCGAGATGAAATTATATTTTCCTTTGTAAAAAACCTTGTAAATAAGGATCATCGCACCTTGCTTAGTGTTAAGGGTGTGACGATCTAGGATCGATGTAGGTTGCACCATGGTGGCCTGCAACATTGTCACAATTTTCTGAGTGTTAAGGGTGCGACGATCGCCCCTACTAAGAAAAAGAGAAGCTTCTCGACGCTTCTAGAATATAAGCTTCGAGGGAGAGGTGCCCTCCGATCGGTTTGGATCTGAATCACATCTCTGATCTCATGGGATCATCCTGACCTCCTCACCCTATCCTTTTAGCTTATAAAAAGAGGGGAGTTCTCATGGGAAAGTTAGCCTTTTTCGAAGAGCTTGGGAATGGTTAGAGAATTTTCGAAACTTCAGCTTAGTTACATAGATTCAACTAATGAGATATTAGTCTATCCAAGAGTTTGGATTAGCTTCAGCTATAACTAATTCATATGGAGTGTTTGGGCCTATGGTGGCTTTGAGTTTTGCTTTGTCAAGCTAAGATCATAAGTAGCTGTTAGATCTACAGTCTCATAATATGTGGAGCAGAAGTGTGTGGGAAGCAAGGAACTTTTGGAAGGAACCTCACAACATCAAGGCATCTAGTTGTATCTTTCTTCCACATTCTTTAATACATATATACTTTTTATTTCCTATATGAACGTTATTTGTCCATATTGTATGATTCCTTGATCACATACATAGTTTCATATCAAATAGACTCCATTATTCTTGTCTTCATTGGCTTGTATTTCTTTGCAGATATTTCTCCATAAGCCTTACGACGGAGCTGGGATCACATTGGCGAGGTCAGGTCTACAACATTTAAAAGGTATGTTTTGGATCCTCTTCTTATTTGGTAACTGAAATCTAAGGAAAGTTTAGTATATTGTCTTGTTTTGTTCTAGTTTGAGGGTGAAACTAGGGAGATCAGTTTGTGTCTGCACTTATCGATTTGTCCGATAACAAATACCTGTGACTAATGCCCAACAAACCATGGAACAATTATCAATTTTTTTTTCACCTAGAGAGTATGCTCACAGTCCTGACAACCTGCTTCTTCAACAACAAATATCTCACCCAAAGAGACTGCTCATGAGCCTGAAAACCCACTTCTTCAACAAAAAATCTCTCACCCAGAGAGACTTCTCACGAGCCTAACAACCCACCTCTTCGACAGTAAAACTCTAATTATAGTACAAAAATACCTTACAAGCTTCTCTTTGAAGATAAGTTAATAATCATCCTCTCTTGGACCGAACCCTTCTACACTCGAGAGTGAATAATGGATGAATCCCCCCCCAAAAAATACACTAAGGCCATCAATATATATTTCATTCCTTCAACGCAACACTTGTCACCTTCATAATTAACTTAAGCTACTTGGTGACTCATTCCCTACCCTCGGGAACTTAGGATAAAATAGTTATACAACATTACATTTTTCTATAAATATTATAAAATATCCCCCTAAGACTTAATTCTACCCCCTTTTCCCTTTTCTAGTGGATTCAACCCCCCATCTCTTTTTGTCTAAGTCTGTCTACGTGTAGCGATGTAATATTATATTAATAACTGTGATTATATTTACATGGATCGACACATTGGCCTATTTACATCTGGGCTCACCAGCCTCATAACAACACATGCTATCTAGCCTCAATACATATTCATCCAAATATATACATATATATAACTTAGCTCTGTGCGCTCTCCCAGTTCATTCTCATGCACTTACCCATGTGCATGCAACATTGTGAAATGTGCGCACTTACCCAACTGCACAAAACACTATGAAATATGTGCACCCTGTCTTTGATAACAATTCTTTGCACACTACTCAGGTGTGCGCAACACGCAAAACTAGGTGCTAATAGCTCACCAACATATATGCATATTTACATTTACAATTGGTACCAATGACTCACCAGCCTATACGTACAATTACAAATGGTTCGGATCAGGGACATTACATGTAATGTTACTTTTGGAAACAATGCTCCAGCTAGAATTAGAGGAAAATGAAATATTGTACTAGATGAAGATAAGAAGGGAAAGACCAAAGCACAAAATGTGTTGTATTTAGATGGTCTAAAACATAACTTGTTGAGTGTAATTCAAATGTGTGACCACAAAAACAATGTTCTCTTTCATTCAAAAGGTTGTAAAGGAATGGATGCGAATATAGGAAAGGTTGTTGTCAAGGCAGTCGAAACTTCAGGAAATGTGTATGTTATAGGAGAAGGAAAAGAAAAATGTTGCAATGGTAAAACTAATGAGAGTTGGCTTTGGTAGAAAATACTAGACCATCTTAGTTTTAATCAGTTTGTTAAGCTAGGTGCTAGCACTAGGAGTTGCTCTTAGATTGCTAAAGAGCAAGCCTAATACCCATCAATAGTTTGAAAATTGGTTTTGATGAAGGATGTACAAATGGATAAAAGTATTCAAAATGATTCCATACAATGAGTGAAACACAACTTAACAATCTAGGCATGCACAATTCTTTGACCAATGAAAAATTTGGTAGTGGTGAGCAAGAAGATTGTCATATGAAGGAAAGTATATATATTTAACTTACTTCAGGTCCTAAAACATATACTTAGAAGAAATATCACTTGGCTAAGAACCTCTCAACCAAAAGATAAAAGTTCAGAACAAGTGCTTGCAATAATACATACAGAGATCGTTCACTATATGAAGGGCATTTTGATAAGGAAAGGGTTGGATTCATGATCCAAGAGAGGAGAAAAACTCTTATCTTTAGTCTCATACTATAACAGATTTTTCCTGATGTATGTACCAGACTCAAGAATCTTTAATGGTGAAAAATTAGTCTTTTTCCCACTGACATTTGTGTTCTATCTCACTTTGGTATTAGTCTCTGGTGAAGGATTCATCATGATGTTTTCTTTCTTTATTACAGTAAATGATTTATTGTTGGTATTTTATGCAAGTTAATCAAAATGTTTTTCTCTTTGGATTAATAAGTTCCTATTCAAATGAGTTTTCTTCCATATGTGTTCCAGAAATACCTGATGTAACCTGATACACCTTGTTCACTTTCCTTGCTAAGTCTTCTATATTTCATTTATATCTTTTAACATTGATTTGAAGCTACTCAAAGCCTTGCTTGTTGGTGTGTATTTCATGGAAGGTTTTGTGATTGACATCATAAAATGAATTTCACATCCATTTTCCACACCTTTTAAAATATTATTATTCACATTTTGATGGGTATTAGGATTACATCTACAAAAGTCTAGGTGTGACTTCTAGTGCTAACACTAGGAAGAAAATATTTTATGAGAGATATGCCCAAAATTTCCAAACCTGAGAATATTGTATGTAAGTCATGTTAGTTTGGAAAGCAATCAAGAGTTCAATTCAAGGAAAGAGAACACTCCACCACTCGACCTATTGAGTTGATTCATACAGATCTATGTGGCTCCACTAGTACATAATCACCTCGAGGTGATATATATATTTCATTTTGTTGATTGATGACTATACCATAATGACTTGGGTTGGATTGTTGAAGCATAAATTTGAGGCTTTTGAAAAATTCAAAATATTTAAAGCACAGGTAGAAAATGAAATTTATTTAAAAATAAAGTGCCTAAGATTAGATAGAGGAGGAGAATTCACATCTGATGAATTCCACAGTTATTGTGAAAAGCATGGGATCAAGAGACAATTTGCTATTGCCAGAAACCCTAAGCATAATGAAGTAGTAGAAAGGATGAACAAGACAATTCAAGAAACGACTAGGGCCATGCTTGATGAATCAGAAGTACCTAAAACCTTTTGGGGATAAGTTGTTCAAACTACTATTAACATTCTCAATCAAGTGCACATAAGAGTAAACAATGATAACACACCTTACGAGCTATGGCATGGCAGACTAACATGAATAAAACACTTCAAATTTTTTGGAAGCAAATGCTACATTAAAAGAAATGAAGACAGCTTAGGTAAGTTTGATTCTAGAGCTGATGAAGGTATCTTGTTAGGATACTCCTCTAGAAGTAAGGGATACAAGTGCTACAAAAAAGATTCCACAAAATAGTTGAAAGTATAGATGTAAATGTAGATGAGAGACCACTTCATCCAGAGAGACACCAGTACCATGATAATTCATATGATAAACCAATTAGAAATGAACCACAAGTAGATGGAATGCATGAGTATCAGGAACAAGAGGATTCCGATGAATAAGAGATAATGGAGACATCACAACCAAAGACCCCATCAAGGTATGTTCAAAAACATCATCCAGAAAGTTAGATTCTTGGAAATAAGGAAGCAAGTGTGCAAACTAGAAGAAACCTTATAGATACATTTGGTTCTACAAATTTTGCACTACTATCCATGAGTGAACCACAAAATTTTATGCAAGCAAGTCAGGATGACCAATGGGTCAAATCCATGAATAAAGAAGTAGACCAAATAGAGAAAAATGAGACTTGGTTTGTCCCCAAACTAAAGAAAAAAATGTAATTGACACTAAATGGGTATATAGAAAAAAGTTAAATGAATATAGATAGATAGTCAGAAACAAGCCCAGATTGGTGTGCAAAGGGTATTCTCAAATTGAAGGAGTGGACTTTAAAGAAACTTTTTCACCTGTTGCAATAATTGAAGCTATCAGGATGTTTTTGTCTTTTGCATGCTACCGAAAATTCAAAGTCTACCATATGGATGTTAAATAAACATTTTTGAATGGTGACCTTGAGGAAGAAGTTTATGTGGAGAATCCATAAGGTTTTCTATTAACTGACAAAAAGGATTATGTCTACCAATTAAAGAAATCCATCTATGGGCCAAAACAGGCTCCAAGATCTTGGTATTACAGTCTCGACAAGTATCTGCACTAATAAGGTTTTAAAAAGGGAACAATTGATAGAAACTTATACATCAAGGCCCAAGGTGATGACCTATTAATTATTGTAGTATATGTTGATGATATTGTATTTGGTAGTAGCATTGAACTAATGAGCAAGAAGTTTGTAGCTGCAATGCAACAATAGTTTGACATGTCCATGTCAGGAGAACTCTCCTTCTTTCATGGTCTACTGATTCATCAATCAAAATGAGGAATTTTCATTTCTCAAAGTAAATATCTCAAGAAAATATTGAATAAGTTTGGCATGAAAAATTCCACACTAGTGAGCACTCCTATGACTACCAGTTGCAAACTCAACAAAGATGATGATACTCCAGAAATAGATCAAACCATGTATAGGTCTATAATAGGAAACTTACTCTATCTCATATCTTTAAGGCCTGATATCATACAAGTAGTTGGTTTGGTAGGAAGATTTCAAGAAAATCCTAAGGTAACTCATATTCTTGTAGTTAAAATAATATTTAGATACTTGTAAGGCACTTTTGATTATGGCTTGTGGTATCCAAAAGACAAAAACCTCATTCCCAAAGATTATGCTAATGTAGACTGGGAAATAAGTATCAATGATAGAAAAATCACTAGTGGAGGCACATTTTTTCTTGACAGTTGTTTAGTGTCCTAGGTCAGCAAGAAACATACTTCAATTTCTATCTCTACAACTGAAGTCGAATATATAACCGCAACATCATGTTGTACTCAAGTGTTGTGGATTAAAAACAATCTCAAGAATATTCAAGTTCCCAGTGATTAACATGTCTCCATCATGTGTGACATGTAAATGTGTTGAACCTGCACATAATAGATCTAGCTAAACAATGATACACACATTTGAGATAACTGGAAAAGGAAGAAGAAGGAGAGAAAGAATAGAAAGAATTCTCATTAACCGTTTCCACACATAAAGAGTGAATAATTTACAATAGATATAGGATACATGAGTAAATAATGAGACATAGTGGTGGTCTAGATTGATCTGGACACACACCAGCAATTACAAGAGTAAACTGCCACCTAGTCTAGTCTCTCAGGCAGTTACGGGAGTGAACTGCCACCTAGCTGAGTTAACTAGTCAACTAGTCTCCAGTTAATTGTCTGAACAAAGAGTAGTGAGTTGGTGATGATCCCAATGTTTCATGGTGACAAAACCAGTGCAACATCTAAACTCAACTCAACTAGTCAAACTGAAGTGTCAATTGAAAGAGAATATTCTCCAGGTGGAATATTCTCCCCTAAAATATAGGAGGCTGGATAATGACTAATTATGACTAATAAACAATGAATAACCTTAGGAAAAATAAATCCTAGGTGTGTGTGAAGTAACTCCAACACCCCCCCAAACATCACTATGGTGAAAATAAAGAATGGGTCCTGGTTATGAGGCCATGTTAGGTACCCAAATACAAAAGATACACTGAACTAAACGAGGAAGGAGAGAAAACCTCATGGGAAAAAAACCCCCTCTCAAATTACAATGCATAAAATAAAAAATGATAAGGAACAAAAGGCAGTTGCTAAGCAACCATGTCCTTCACTCCAAGAGGACCTTGCAACTGTGCAAGTTTGTGCTCTTTGAAGATTTTGTTGAAGATGTAGATGCATGCACAGATCTGATGAAGTATATGCATCATTGATATTTCCACACATATCCACTTTATCTTCTTGTAATGAATAATATCCAAATAAATTTTGGATGAAATTTTGAAAACCGTACGGCCGTTTCCGAAAAAACTCTGAAATTGTGTTGATTTTAAAACGATCATAACTTCACTTTTTGGACTCCGTTTGAGACGATTTGTTTTTTGAAATTGGATATTTTCCCGAGAGGAATTCAAATATCCAATTTATTTCTACAAATTTTTCTCAGAAAATATCATAATGACATCTGATGTGCGCGGCTCCCTTTTTGACTCCTGAGATGCATGCATGGTGCATGCAAAAGTGTCTGCATGTGACTCCTAAAATGCATGCCACATATCTTCCACATGAATTTTAGAAAACAAATCTGAAATGGAGTAGACACCATCTTCAATTAATGGAATACAGATTTTTGTAGATACTTGTGTAGAAGGCTCTTCAAACTGAGATGATTTATCTTCTAGTGGCTTTTTTGCAATCTCTATCTTGTCAACATTTTTCATGCATTCTTCCTTATTCCAAAATAAAACCTCCAATCTGCTCCATAAATCATTTGGAGTGAGTTCTTGTGGGTCATCATATACTTGATGAAAAATTTCGAGAGAAATAAAATAGAGGATACATCCTATGGCCATATCTTGTCTATTGAGAAAATCGTTTTTCTCATCGACAGAATCAAGCTCTACTTCCATTTCCATGGTTATTTGGTATAAGCCTTTGCATATTAGCAGAAACAATTTTTTTGGCTTCCATTCCAAATAGTTGTGAGGCGTGAGAAGTATTTTCGGCGAATAATCCATCTTTTTGTTGTCTTCAATCTTTTGTACCTGCAAAAAATGATTTGGTGTAGCTTTTGCTTAGCAGTCCATCGGCTCTGATACCATGTAAATGTGTTGAACCTACACAAAATAGATCTAGCTAAACAATGATACACACAATTGCAGAGATAATTGGAAAAGGAAGAAGAAGGAGAGAAAGAATAGAAAGAATTCTCATTAACCATTTCCACACATAAAGAGTGAATAATTTACAATAGATATAGGATACATGAGTAAATAATGAGCCATAGTGGTGGTCTAGATTGATCTGGACACACACCAACAGTTACAAGAGTAAACTGCCACCTAGTCTAGTCTCTCAGGTAGTTACGGGAGTGAACTGCCACCTAGCTGAGTTAACTAGTCAACTAGTCTCCAGTTAATTTTCTGAACAAAGAGTAGTGAGTTGGTGATGATCCCAATGTTGCATGGTGACAAAACCAATGCAACATCTAAACTCAACTCAACTAGTCAAACTGAAGTGTCAACTGAAAGAGAATATTCTCCAGGTGGAATATTCTCCCCTAAAATATAGGAGACTGGATAATGACTAATTATGATTAATAAACAAGGAATAACCTTAGGAAAAATAAATCCTAGGTGTGTGTGAAATAACTCCAACATGACAAACCCAGTGCTATTAATCTCTCTAAAAACCATGTTCAACACTCTAAGACTAAGCATATATTGATCAAATATCATTTTATCAGAGAACAAGTTCAGGATCATGTGGTCAAATTAGAGTATATTCCCTCCAAAGAGAAGACTGCTGATATTTTTACTAAGCCATTACCTACATAACCCTTTGAGTATCTTAGACATAATTTGGGGGTGATCTCATCTTTCTTTCTTCAGTAAATAACATAGTTCACTACTTCAAAAAGTGTCCCACTCATTGTCGTATCAGGTAGAAGTTTGTTATTGTGGATACACAATCAGTTGAATGTCGTAATGGCTATCGATGGTATTATGTTTAAGGATGGTTCTGTGCATGCAACAAGGCTTGGAAAAAATAATATCCAGAGAATCTCTTTGTCATTGTTGTCAAAGGGGGGAAATAATAAGATCCTAATATTGATGCACATTGAAAGGGGGAGCAACTTGCAGTTACGCACATTGAAAGGGAGTAGCTCAACATAAAGGCCATTGCATGGTCAATCACATTTCAGAACATAGATGGAAGCTCTTTTGGTTTCTATCAATGAAAAAGGGGGAGTTTTTTGCACATGTGTTGTCATCGATGTCAAAGTGGTCATGGACATGGTCATTTATAGCACAATAACATACAAAAGAAGCACATAGAAGGATAAAAGGACGAAATGATCAATGACACAGAACATGATCAATGGCACAAATTATAGTGCATAGAAAGAGGAAGTTGTGAAATGATGAAAATAGAAGTGTGCAGAAGGATTGAAGGACAAAATGATTAATGGTGCAAAGAAGGGCCATTGACATAGAATAAAATATGCAAGGTACTTTGAACTAGTTCTTTGAATAGTGTAATGGAGTGTGACGAGATAAATCTAGCACAACAGAATGGACTACGACATATTGTGTGGAATATTTTGCTGAAGAAACTCTGCAGGGAACCTTGATCCAGTGCGATAAATGGTGCAATATAGTGTGAAAAAAAATATTCCATGTGACAAGCGACGGAGTGAATGCGATGTGATGAACATAGTGACTAGGTGAGCACACTGCAGGGAAAGTGCGACATGATGAAAACTTGTGAGTTGAGATTTGGGCTCTTATTATATCTGCACATTAGATGCTCTATAGACTAGAATGTGAGTTGTTGCATCATTCATGAGGATATTCTCTGATAATACGAAGTTACGTAGTTGGAGATGAGTTGGAGCTCATTATTAGGAATATTTGGTCTGTTTGGTCTGAGGGGTGGTGCTAGGGTGAGTTAAAGATCAATGAGGATTGGTGTCCTCATTATTTGAGATAGGTTGGTTCCTGAGAGGATTGGTGTCCTCAGTATCTGTGAAAAGTTGGTACCTGAGAGGATTGGTGTCCTCATTGTTTGCGACAGGTTGGTGCCTAAGAGGATCAATGTCCTCATTTGCGACAGGTTGGTGCCTGAGAGGATAAATGTCCTCATTTGTGACAGGTGGGTTCCTGTCAAGATGAATAATTGTAAATTGTAAGTTAGTTCTTGCATAATAACATAAATAAAGGTGTTATGTGGTTTTCTCTCGCTTTGGGTTTCCACGCAAAATTTCTTGTGTAATGTGTTTTATGTGTTGTGTTTTGTGTTATGCATGCATTGTTGATTAAGTAAACACTTCTAAATTACTTTAATTTTTTGAAAGGAAAGAAAATTGGAAATTTGATACAATATTGATTCACCCCCCCTCTCAGTATTGTTGTAAGTTATAACACAATCTTGCAGCAATGTGACCCTGACCAGATCTATGATTGGACCAAGTGAACATACCTTTAGATGGATTTACATCATACATATCCAAAGAATATATTAGGTCTTATAAATTTTCATGGGAGGAATCTCTGAAAGAGGAACCCCCCTCTTTTCCCAATGATAGATGGCAGTGTTAAAGTCTCCAACAATGATTAGATTATCCGTGGAATCTGTCTCAGACAATTCAAGTAAAGATCGCCAACACTCTAATCAACACTCTAATTTATCATGATATTGATTTGGTACATAGACATTTATTATAGTGAAATGATTACCTAAGGAAATGTGCTCCAACGTGATTAAAATACAATGAAGAGATCCCTTTCCTTCCACTAGATGGAATTGGTGTGAATTCTAAAGAGTGAAAATGCCTCCAGAGGCCCCGTGTGAGCTAACAACTAATCCCATATTTTTTTCCATATGTATTTTCTTTCCTGAAGGACTATTTGGCCCTTCATTTTTTTCTCCCAGAGTAAGAATATTTGAGGCTTCTTTGATTTGATTAAATGTCATGTTGATTCTATATTATCCTTACTTCACAATCCCCTACAGTTTCAGGAGACGAGTTTCATTATTTACCTGATGATTTTGTGGCCCCACCTTTAGGAGGCATGACACCACTTGTTCCTCTATTTCCCTCGGGGTCCTTCCTAAAATTTCTATCTAGGGTTGTCTGTAGGCCCAATTATTTCTCCTTGTCTATTGTTTCCTCTCTTTTCACACCTAGACTTTCTCCCTAGCTTCTTGATTATTATTGGGGCTTTTGTTTCTCTTCCTGAATCCTCATCAGATTCATCTTGTGATTCTTCCTCTAAAATGACATGGTTATCATATCTGGAACTCTTACCCATATTTGAAACTGGCGCTTTTCCTGGGGCGACTACCGTGGTGACTTTTCTACCAGTTTGAGTTTTTTCTAGATCACAGGATGGGATATCCTTATATGCTAACATGTTTTCTTGTGTTTCTTCCAATGGTTCCTCTAGGTTTTCTAGTGTCACATATTGATTGATAATATATTTTGGGTCATTTCCCCTTTCTTGGGATGATGGGGGAACCAAAGAAGACCTCGTCTCTGACTAATCCTAAGGTGGGCCAGGAGGCGGTTGACCAAATCTACTCGATCCCCTCTTTCCTTTTTATGTTTTCCATTGTTCATGATCTCCCTGCGGTTGTTGTGTTGCTTGAGCTTTAGGGAGGGAATTGGGAAAATTCCCATATTCATTGCATGCTTTGCATTTGAAGGGAAGATGCTCATAATCCACATATTGAATATGAGTCCAATCATCTAGGGTTAACTGAATAGATTCAAGAAACCCTTTTTCCATATCTACCTTAACACAGATCCTTGCACAAGGCTACTGGCCCTCTCGTGGTTTGGCTCGATCAATATACCTTCCTAGGGTATTTCCAATGTTGTGAATAGTTTCATCTGTCCAATAATGGTCAGGGAGAAAGCAGAGCCTAACTCAAACTAGGACCGCTAAAGGGATGTCATTCTCAGGGCTAAATTATGGAGTCCAACGATTCCGATATATGCCTCTTGATCCCATGAAATATGGGTTGCTGCGAACAATCAATTCTCAATCTTCTTTGAGTTCAAATAAAAACACAAAAAACCCTTACCACATAAAGAAGAAGAAATCTTCCCTTTTATGAGGGGTTTCTATCTTTGATCTACCCAACTAGATACTTCTCTTGGGGATGTCCAGATCCATGTAAACTACCCGACGATACCATTTACAACAAAATGAAGGGCCACATTTCTGGAGGAAGAGGCATGAACATGAACCTTACAGATCTCATCTAATTTATTTACAAACTTGGAGGGGGTGCCTTGTTTGATTTCAGGGTCGAGGCCACAAGGGCACGAAAAGCCTCAATGTCTGGAGGAGGCAACGATGGAGTTGGAGGGGGAGATGCCTCTCCCCCTGTGGAAAGATCAACCATGGAACAAACTAGGGTTTTGACTTCAAAACCACAGACTCAAAATCTAAATGCGAAAAAAATCCCTCACCTTGACTTCAAAACCACAGACTCAAAATCTAAAACCAAGCGTGCTCTCAAGGAGGAGGTTGGTAAAATCTCCATCTTCCATAGCGACGACGGTGTGGACAGCCCCTCGACACAACTTAACATTTTTTGACAGCGGTTGGAATCACTCCTGGACATGGAATGCTCTTTACTGCTTTCAACTTTCTGTGAATGCTGGGGTGTTAGTGATGGATCCAGGAGCTGATTTCATTTATACATTCTTCCTGTGACAGTGGGGTGTACGTGATAAACCAATGTGCTGATCAACTGCCATCTACGGTGACAGCGGAGTGCTTGTGATAGATCCATGTTCAGAATACTTGCTCCTGTGTTGACTGTAATGGCTGTGTATATGGCTGTTACTTTCCTATCACTGTGTTGACAGATATATGGCTGGGAGTGGAATCGATCTGCTGACCGATGACGGTTTGTCATTGTCCGCTGGTCCGACACATATAAGGCTGTGTATTGGAATCGATCGGCTGACCAATGACTATTTGTCATTGACTACTGGTCCGACAATGTAAAAGAGTTTATACCTTTATAAATTCGAGTTAATTTTTCCCTGGAAAAAAAGGTAGGTAAAATGTAGAAAAATATTAGGAAAAACTATAAGAATAAATTTAAAGGTAAAACACAATTTAAACATAAAAATATACTATTATTATAATAGTTATCCATGTGATTTACATCAAAACAAGTGTAGAAATTAAAACTTAAAAAAAATAAAAATAAAATTTAATTTAAACATAAAAATATTAATTATGCCGAAAGGCGTACACCTATTGACCATGGGCACATTTAATAGGTTTTTAGTGCTTAATCAGTTTTGTATGGACAAGATTAAATATTGATGGAATATTCTTAGTAGTCCCAATAAATCAATGGTTGTGATTTCAACCACTAACTTCCTCACTATTATAAAGACATCAGTTTACATGTTTATTTTTTTACTTTTACTTAATCATATTTAAAATTTACTATGGTGGCTAGCTGATTGCCACGTATGATTGATTAGGGTTTCATTTTCTAGGCCAACCTAAACCTTTGGCCTTCACCAGCCACGTTCTGGACACACTGCCTCCTTCAAGCCAACTCCTTCCGACTCCTTCTGTCCACCTCTGGGCCGTTTCTCTTTCTCGACAGTTCAGGTTTTGCAAGCCGTCCTTTCGGTGTTTACCAGCCACGAATTTGTGGCTGTGCTAGTATAATAATAATTTGTAATATATCACATAAAAATATTAAAGAGAAATAATATTGCATGATGAACTCATGTGGATGTAACTCTTGTACAATAAGATGTGGATATAGGTATCACCTAAGTACTAACATTATTATAAAAATTAAGGTCTTAAAATTGAAATATAAACATCTTTAAAGTGGACAATATCGATATTAGAGTAAAATAAACCAACTTAAACCCCAAAGCCAACTTCTAGAAGTACCCTAGAATTATAAACATAAAAGTGCAATGGTGACGAGGATGAAAACAGTAAGTAGGTGAATAGTCGATCAAGCAAATATGGTTAGTGGAGTGTGTTTCCATAGCATAAGGCATTCCTATCCTTGTGAGGATTATGTCCCCAAACCCACTTTACAACTGGTATTTTTTCTTCATCTCTCCCAAAATTAGATCTCCTTGCTAAAATTAGCCCTCATTTTTTTTTCATTTTTGGAGGAAAATGGCATTGCATTGAGGATGGATTAGATGAATTTTTAACAACCAACATTGTAGTTTAATTGGGGACTAGATTTCATATGAAATAAGTGCACATATTCATATGGATTAGTGTGTGGCTTGAGAGTATGAAAATATGCAAATGTATTAGTGTGTGAGAGTTTTGTGTAGTTGAGCATCAAGCTACAAGGTGTTCCATACAAAATTAAATGTAATAATGTGTATTCCTATATAATGTGTACTAGCGCATCACCCGAGCATCAAGCTACAAGGTGCTCTATACAAAATAAAATGCAATAATGTGTATTAGTATATAATGTGAACTAGTGCATCATTGCTTAATCTAAAAATAGTTTTTATGATGAAATTCTCCACTTAATTTGTAAAACAAATTTCATACTTAATTTGTAAAACATATTTCATAATTTGTATATTTTATTATGCAAGTCAAATCTTTATATGTCGTGTGTATTTTATAATTTTTTTTATAGAAACAAGCTCGAGGGAAGCACGTCCCAAGAAGAGAATATGATGTAAGTTATTTAAAATTTTAATATGAAAGCAATATATTTGAATTATATATAGGATTCAATGATGCGTATTTTTTAACATGTGTTATGAAGAGGAAAACCTTGAGAAGCCTCGATAAATTTTTTCACAATCTAAGTGGAAAAGAGCATAAAAACTTTATGGAAATGTTGCAAACAATGGAAAGATGGATCAACATATGATCAATATGAAGTTTTTCTTTGAATTTATACTAATTAAGTATCTCTTAACAATATTTGCTAACATTTTCAAACATTTGATTTCTCATATGTTGAATGTTGTGTAGAGATAGACAACAAGGGAATGGAAGGCCCTCCTAAGAGGAAAACAATTAAGAAGGATGTAAATGATGATGAATTGATTCTTAGTTCATTTAGAGTTGTGTTGGAAGCTAATGATGGGGGACTTCTATAAAACTATGAGGATACAATAGAAATAATGTATAGACACCATTTTCACTTATGGTAAAAAAAATCAATCCAATGAGTCCAAGGACTAGGTTATATTTAAACTATAACAATCATTTCGAGAGCAATGGTCAATGAGACCTATGAGACTTGTAATAGAAAAATTATACATTTACAAAAATAATCATTTAGAAAGTATTGTTGTTAAATAAGTTTCTATAATACATATATACTAATCCAAAATTACCAAATTAATATGTTTGTTATATTTACGTTTATATGGATGTTAATCTATTTTTTATTATGTTTTTCGTCTTCCCGAAGATTATGAAAATTAAAGACACCAAAGTATATTATATTTGAAACATGTTGGTAATGATATCCAAAAAAGTGTGCTAGTAAATGGCCAAAGAAATAAGAATAATTGAATCACAAGAGGAGTTATCCCAACAAAAATGTGCATCAAACATATGTAATCATTGGTTTTTTTTGTGTGTATCAGAGAGTTTAATTATCACATGAAATATTAATTTTCAATCATTTTGTTGTCATAGAAAATAAAAGAAAATATGACCCATTCCACACATAAGGAGAGACAACAAGGTATGAAAGAGTTTTTCTTTTTTCTTTTTATTTATTTATTTTTTTTGGGAGGGGGGGAGTGGGTAACTGGCGGAATCAACAACTGGGCCGGTCTCATACTCGCGTGACACAGGGTCGATTCCGACTGCTACAACTATAACCTCTAGCTGCCATACCTATGTTGGAAGATTGGTTGTTGTCATTGATGTCAATCCTAGTCATGGGTTTTGGACTGCAAGATTGATAAAGGTATTTGGATATGAAGGACAATGCACATGCATATACAACACCCATGAATGGATAGTATACATCATTTTGTTTCTGGTTGTATGTGGCACGTAACGTGGATCCTCATGGTTGAGGAGAAATGAATTTTTGAAGATGACAAAGTGAATTGAAGAAGGAAGTACATGTAAGCCCTGAAGATAATTAAAGAAAATAATTACAAAATAAGAAAGTGTCAGGTCGGCCCTAATGTTAAAAG
>ML780297.1:562733-573307 GCA_009831015.1 Picea engelmannii | reverse complement strand
TAATGTTTTCCTTATAATAAATATTTATGATCCTTAAAATTTTAAAATTTAGAGTGAATAATATATATCCGAAAATTTTAAAGTCAATTGGGTTTAGCTCAGGTGGTTGGAAGGAATGATTGTTATCCTTCCCACTCGATTTCAATTCCCACAAGTGACATGATGCTATCATAACGAGTATATTCTTGTAATGTCTTTGAGCCCTATTGTTGACAAGGCCCTGAAGATTCTAGGATTTACCCTAAGTACCATCCTTGAAATGAGGGGAAGTACTCGGGGATTTCCACTAAGCTCTGTAACTTGGAAAAAAAAAACTAAACTCTTAAAGATTGTATTTTACATATAAAACCTAAAATAATTCCATTGGTTAAAGGAAGGATAGAATATTTAAAATGTTTGGGACTACCTTCTCATATATGAAGGTTTTTAAGACCTTTATTTTAATTTTTTGTGTTTATTTAAGTTATTTTATTTGTAAGTAATTGTTTATACATTATATATATTATTTTAGTGATAAAGTTATTTGGTAATTGGATTTGAACTGATGGCACTAGTTTGGAGGAGTTCCTTTGGGAAAGAGGATGGGGATTTTAGGGTTTCTGTAGTGTCCTTCTGAGTAGGTAGCCAAGTGGTGGATTATTGTGTGGAGTGAGGTCCCAGTCATGGATGAGTATCTACCTTTGGTAGACTACTTGAAGGATTTGATGTCATAATCAAATATCTTCTCCTCCCCGTCACATTTTGGTTCCCATGTTTCTGACGCTGATGGAGAGATTTCTTTTTCCAAGGTGGAGGTCGCTTTTTTTTGGATCTAGACAAAAATGGGACAAGTGGATCTCCTTTGGGATCAAGGCTTCCAGAGGGGGTACAATTCATTAAAAACCAATTAGTGAGAGGGTTTATTGTATTTTGGGTCTTTCCAAGAAGGCATTAGTCTAGATCATGCTCAAGCTTCCACTATGCACACCTATGTTCATTCGTCCTCATGTTTAGAGCCAAGAAAGGGCGTAAATGGGGAGCAGGGTTTCATTGGCAATAATCTTTCCCTTGAGGTGTGCTTGCTATTAAAATAAAACCTAATTAGAAGCGTAGACAAGTGGTGAGATCTCGTGGGGGTGGTGTATCGTTGCTGGTGGGTAAGGATATCAAATTTAATTAAATTTATGAGCTTGAGACCTAAGCCTTGGTTGGAAAATTTGATGGTTTAGATATTATTTTTCGCCTCTCTCACCGAGTGGATGTAATCACTTTGGGGGCCTTGTCTAGGTTATGTTCATGTTCTTCATTTATTATCTTGAGGATGGATATGGTTTGTTTTCAAATACAATGAGGATGTAATGAAGATCCTTGTGGAGATATGGTATTTCAACCAACACCTTTTGTGCGTAAAGCCTTGGCATCCAATAGTTTATGCCAAGGAAGAAATTTTATCTAACTATCCTAGTTGGATTAAGCTGCCTAATTTACCATTGGAATTTTTGACAGATGAGGGTTTACATGCAATAGAGAAGGAGTTGGGCATGTTTATTGCAATTGATAATAGTTATAAGTCCAACATCCATCGATGCATAGCTCAAATTATTATTGCTTTGGATCCCCTGCAGGGTATTTTCAAATCAATGGATATGGTATGGAGAGATAGGATGTATACTCAACCCTTGGAATATATCAATGTCCCACTTTGTTTCTCCCATTGTCACAAATTTTTCCATATCATGGTAGATTATAGCTTAGAATTCCAATTTTTTTTTCAAGGTGGCACTATCTCTACCTTGAAGCTCAAAGGTGAATGTCAGGAGGATGGACAATAGGTAGTTCTTGCAAGGTCAGCTAATTCTAGGAGTCCTAATGGAGTAAGGGAGTAAATGCCACATGGTCCAGTTTTGGAGCATATTATCGAGATATCAAATATTCAAATTGGTGAGGTTCACATTTAATTAATGGAAGAGAAGCCAACTAGAGCCGAAGAAAATTCACAGTTGGTCTTTCTCAATGAGGGTATCAAAATTTAGTCCTCACAATGGAACAAAATTGAATCCATATGGGCACAGATATCACCTACTTCTAGGACCTCTAGTAATTTTTTTATCTCTTCTCTCCCTTCCCTTAATTATGATTGTTATCTCAGTGGGTCATCTAGAAATGTGAATAAGGTCATTCAAGGTTCTAAGTCCTCTAATGGTGTGGTCCCTCCCCTAGTTCATCCTTTGGTTTAGGCTGAGATTTCTTATGTTGTTGAACTTGGTAAGGACTCAAATAGTTCTTCATGTTGGGTGTCTTGTCCCCTAAAGGCCTCTTCCATAAGATCTCAGTCTACCCTTTCGGGTAGGTAACCACATATGCTAAGGCCCAGGGATCCCCCTCATAATCCTCCTAGCCTTGGAGGTTTAGGTTTTGATTTCACTAAGGATTCAGGTCCTAGAAAATCTAGTTGTAAGTCATCTCTTAAACACACTCAAGAGAATGTTTCCTAGTAGGTATCACAGAGATGGTATTGCCTCATATTTGGGGTTCTTAGTGTAGGAAAATCCCATTTCTCAACCCCCCTATGAAGATCATGTCCATTAATATTCGAGGCCTAGGAGGGAGGGCCAAAATAATTTCTCTCTAGAGAATGATTGATGCAGATTGTCCTAGGATAATATCGATTCAAGAATATATGGGTGTGAGTGAATCCTTTATTCCTAAGTTGGAGAAAATTATACAAAGTTAGGGTTTTTTGGGGGTGGATTCTGTTGGTAATTATGGTGGCCTGATTTTGGGTTGGTCTCTGCATTACCAGTTATTAAAATATTTTTCCATTTTCTCAGGTCTTCTTACTGAGATTTTTATCTTGAAACTGGATCGAAGCTTCTATGTTCTCAATCTACATAGACCATATGACAACAATGAGGTTTTTTGGTCGAGGCTCTTTGGGTTGTAGTGTCTCCATATGGGCAACCTCATTATTGGTGGAGACTTCAATTTTAGTGTTAGTGAGGAAGCGATATGGTGATCAATAGCCCAAGAAGAAAAATTGGCACACTTTTTTATTGACCAGTCTGAACAAAATGGCTTGATTGATGTGGAACCTGTTAAGATTTGCCCCACTTGGAACAACAACAGAAATGGGGAGAAAGGAATTGCTAAAACATTGGATTGGTTTTTATCCATCACAACACTTTTGAGACAGTTGGTATGTACCAATAATGGGTAGGCCCATTTCATACTTCTAATCGTTTTCCTATAATTTTAGAAATGGGTCGGCCTGATGGGAAACCAATTTCTCCTTTTAAATCTAACTTGTCTTGGGTGAATTTGGAGGAGTTAATAACCCTTGTTAGATATAACTGGAAACAATTGCAATCACGAACCGGTTTTTCTGCAAGTGCACACTTTGTATCAAATCTAAATCAACTCAAGGGCATAGTCTCCTCATGGGCCAAAGATAGAATAATGGTAGAAAATCTGGAATAAAGGTCTATTGAAGATAAGCTTGAGGTTTTATCTGAATCAATGCAGGATTTGTAGGGGATTCCATAGGTCTTGGAAGAATGTCAAAACCTGGAATCTTGTAGAAATTACTTATTGCTCGAACAAGAATCCATGCTCTATGGATAGAGGAGGGCGACCAAAACACAAAGTAATTTATAAACTTTACCAATTACAGGAGAAATAAAAATACCATTTGTGAGCTAGCAGATATGCAAGGCAATTATGTTCATGGTTTTCATAATTTGGCAGCTCTAGGAGTTGATCACTTCAAGGGTCTATTCAAGGAGCCTGATAAGATAAATATGGATGTTATTCTCAAACAAATTTCTCTTTTCCCACAACTCATTGAAGAGGAGGAAAATGGAAATATGTATAAAGATATATCTAAAGAAGAACTTCGAGGGTTTTTAGCCTCTTTTAAAAAAGATAAAAGTCTATGGTCAGATGGTTGGACTACAAAATTCTTTGAGCATTTCTTTGATATAGTGGGTGATGACTTGGTCCAGGTTGTCGAAGAGGTGCACTATGGGTAATATTCTCCATTGTATTAATGCCACATTTATTGCAGTCATACCAAAGACGGATCACCCCTTGTCTTTTAATGATTTCATGCCTATTTCCCTCTGCAAAATAATTTCAAAAATTGTTGAAACACACCTAAATCATGTGTTATCTTCCACTATTTCTACAGAACAATTTGGATTTTTAAAGGGACAACTAATCCATGAAGCCATAGGTTCAACTCAAGAAGGGGTTCATTCCATCAAGATTCATAAACGTCCAGTCTTCATTTTCAAAATTGATATTTCTAAGGCTTATTATAGGGTCTCCTAGCTTTATCTTTGTCTTCTCCTCTTACACATTGGTTTTGATTCACCCCTAGTCCAGTGGATCATGGATTTCATAAAAAATGTTTCTTTTGCAATACTTATCAATGGGGCAGGCCCTCCTTTCTTCCCTATAGCTTGTGGCCTTCGCCACGGTTCCCACCATCACCCTATCTGTTCTTTCTTGTGGTTGGTGGCCTTAGTTATGTGTTAGCTGAAGCAAAAAGAGTTAATGGGTTTCATGGGGTTTGTATGGGGCGATCGGTAAACCTCACCCACTTGTTATTTGTGGATGATATCCTTAGTTTTTGTTTGTGTGAAGAATCCAATGGTAATACATTGAAGGATGGGTTGACACTTTTTTTTGAGGCTATGGGTATGATTATTAATGTAGAAAAATCTTCCATCTATATTTTGGATTCTCATGGGCTTGCTCGTATTCCATTTTCTTCGTTGTTCAACTTCTCCATTCATGAGATGGTATATGGATTCAAATATCTAGGCTTTAATCTCAAACCAAACAATTATGGGTATGCTGATTGGAGCCATTTAGTGGCTTAGGCTGAACACAAGATCCATTTCTAGTGCAATAGATGGATATCTTGCAGGGGACGACTTCTTTTAATTAAATCAGTTATTGAAGTGGTTCTTGTCTACTTTCACCTACTGGTCAATATCATGAAAGGGGCATTGGATTGCATTCAAAAGATGTGGTTTAACTTCCTATGGAAAGGAAAATTTTAGTATCTAGGGTCACATTTGATGAACTGTAAATGGATGTTTGTTCCAAAAAGTGTGGGTGGTTGGGGACTTAAGGACTTAGTTTCTTTTGGTCATGCTTTGGCAGAAAAATCACTATGGGTTTTTATGACCAGTTATTATATGTGGCGATGTTTCTTGATTTCCAAATACATTGAGCCAAGATCCATCTTGGAATAGATTTGGAAATGAAGTAAATCTACAATCAATGTATCAAATTAGAGGTGGGAGATTCCGTAAGCATTTCCTATAGTTAGACAATTTTTGGCGTCAAAATTTGGATCGGGCAGGAAAGTCATAACTGGGTCTGACGCTATAGTTGTATGCAAGGAATATAGCTTCCTTCCTGATCTTTTAGTAGATCAATTCCATGATCTGAGGATATGCACACTTAATTGCATCAGAGACCCTAATATCACTTCAATTCGGCAACAACATTGGTATTCAACAAAGGATATGGGGTTGGAAAATATATGGGATGAGGATTGGGCTTAATATATGATAGCACTCATGAAAGCTCATGTGCATTTAATAGAGGATGAGGATGAGATCATTTAGAATTTTCCAAAAGCATGAGGCATATACACTGCCAAATTGGGTTATCAAGCTTTGATCAATGCTGATGGTGATGTTCATCGCCTGTTGTGGAAATTAAATGGTTCGCCAATGGGTAAGTTTTTTTGTGGCTTGTTCTTCAAAAACAGGTTTTAACCCAAGATAGATTACAACGACAAGGTAAGCATGGCCATGGTTTATGCTATCTTTGCAAATGATACGATAATTTAAATCATCACTTGTTACTAGAATGTGAGTTCTCAAGACAGGTATGAAAGGATCTTGAAATTCAATTGAAGCTTACCCGCCTCTGGTTTGGTGACTCTTTGGTGGGAATTTTTTTAGTTTATTTTCAAGAGAAACATTTGAAGTCAAGGTTATCTCTAGAGTTCATGCAAGACAATTATCTCTATGTTTCTAAGTGTATGACAAAATATTAGCTTGCTGATTTTTTTCATTAAAGTTTACATGGTATCAGAGCTTGGGCTCTGAGTGACAGTGAGTAGTGAGATTTTTGGGCAAGTTTGAAGGGGGGAAATTTGTGATTGTTTTCCTTGAGCTGTGAGCACTCGAAACATAAATGACTTCCTTGGGATTTGTGCCCTATCTCTCTTGGGAAACATTCCCTTCTTGCTTCCCTCTTTCCTCTCTCAAGCTTACTCAGAAAATCTCTCAAACTCCTTCTCTCACTGTGTATTGCACACTACCCAATGCATTCTTTTATAAAATCTGAAGATGATCTTTTCCTTCCAAAGTGTCTTTTCACCTTCCCCAACCCTAAATCCAAAGGCCAAGACCTAATCTTTCCTTTACAAGATCAAGGGACATGATTCATTCTCTCCAAAATAAATCACTTAAAATATTAAAGTACATTTCATTTTATTACATAGGTGCACTTTATGAAATAAAGTCACTTTAATATTAGAAGGCACACTTTATTAAAATGATTAAAAGGTCACTATAATAAAAGAACCACTTTACAACTTTATAAAAACCCATTACAAAGTTAAGTGCCTAGTAGTATCAACATAAGGTAACATCCACATACAAGACAATATATGTGGAGTAGCTCTCGAGCTAAAATTATAACACTCCCTCTTAGCAAGGGATGTACTCACTGCCATCTCCATCATCTGGTCCCATCACATTGTGCTTAGTAGGATCTCCCTATGAACTTGGAGCCATCCTCAACACCTACACAAAACTTGAACTATAAGATCTTCTCCTGAAAACTACCTGGAAATCTAAGCTCTTTGGAGAATCCACTCCACCTTGAGCATTGGTTCGACCACACCAGTTGAGCCTCCTGTTGGTGCTCAGAAGAGAATCTCTCTCTTCTCTCGAAATGCAAGACTGAATCCTTGGCACCATCGCAGTCTCAGGAGCCTCATCATGCTCCTCATTCGACGCTGAATCATACACTGAAGGTTGTCCTCGCAACATATACAACCTATCCACCCGATCACCGATCAACTGTAGTTCCACCGGTTCCACTCCCTCCATGTAGATAAAGACATGTTTCCTCTTGAACAATGTACATATCCTACATCCTCCAAGGCTGAGACTGAGAGAAAGTTAACCCTCAACAATGGAACAAAGAGACCTCCATCAAGCTCCAGGAATCCTCCATACTCAAGTCGAAATCTAACCCTTCCAACTCCACGTACAAATAACGTCATACCACCTTCATTTACGACCTGTTGGTCAGGACCTGGCTCTGTGATAATTAGGAATACTCGCCAGATTCCTATCATGTGGAAAGAGGCTCCACTATCCACAATCCATATGATATCACGACCTCCAAATCTTCCGCTACCAACACTGGAAACTAGGGTAACCAAAGAAAATTCCTTGTCATACTTGGAAGAAAATTCCTCCATGGTTGTTGTAACAGCTGACTCAGGCCCCTCCGATTCCTTCTTCTTCTTCTTCTTCCTCTTAGGACAATGAGAAGTAAGGTTCCCTAACTAGTTACAATAGTAACATCTGACTTTACTCAAGTCTCTCCCAGAACTTCCTTTATTCTTGCTCTTTGCAGCAAGAGAAACATTCTCATAAACTCCATATGTCTTCTATCCACTGCTCTGAGATCCTTCCTAGATCTCCTCCTGAGTGAGATCATCCCACAGTTTGTTCCAATCTGGAAGATGCTCATGACCGACCATACACTTCATGAAGACTTCCCATTCCTTGGTGAAGCCTTTCAAAGCTATCCTCACCAATTCTGAATCCAATATGACCTCTCCAACTCCAGCCACCTCATATTTCACTTGAGCTACCTAGGTAAGATAAGAATAAACACTCTCCTCCTTACCCATCTTGGTATCATGCAACTTAGCCTTCAAGGCCATCTTCCGGTTTTCATTATTTGTCTCAAATAAGTTCTTAAATGCATCCCACATCTCTTTGGTTGTCTTCTTCTCAGCCAAGTGTGGGATAAGGTGATCCTTCACCCCATCCAAAAAAATCCTCTGAGCTTTGGCCTCCTTGACCTCATGCAAATCCAAAGCAATAGGATCTGTTGTGGGAGCCACAACAACATAACCGACATAGTTCCAAATCTTGTTCTCCTTGAGAATAACTGAAATCCGGACCTTCCACTGCCAATAGTTGGAAATGTCATCCAACCGATCCTCAAATCTAATGCATGCGTCCATATTCCTTGTCACATCTCAAGGAAAACAATCACAAATTCCCCCCCTTCAAACTTTCCAAAAAATCTCACTGCTCACTGTCACTCAGAGCCCAAGCTCTAATATCATGTAAATTTTAATGACAAAAATCAATAAGCTAATATTCTGTCATGCACTTAGCAACCTAGAGATAATTGTCTTGCATGAACTCTTAAATGTCCAAAACCCACATTCAGAAATTACCATAAGCAGAAATACACATTGCTAAGTAATTATGCAGCGAAAATAAACACAATGAACAACATTCATCCAACCATGAATAACTCATAAATTTAGGCAAATATCAGGGAAAACCCAATGAGAGAGAGATATTATATTATTTAGCTTCAGGAAAGTACATATCAACAACAATAACACATTTTCAGCTAAGAGAAAAACCACTTACAACACAAAAATTGTCCCACCACAATCTACCTTGAAATTCATGCCAGAGTTCGTACAACTGTATGGATTTTATGAAATTGGCACCTCAAAATTTGTGCCCAAAAATAGGTTGTTGTAACAAGTTCCTGTACAACCGACCTCCTTCATAAAACTTTGATAAAACTGCCTTGAAAAATGTTCCTTCTCTTGCCTCGATTTTTGTGCCAAAGTTTGTTGTTGTACGACATGTCTAAACAAAACATAGCAACACTCAAATAAAAAATGTCTTCCTTGGGATTTGTGCCCTATCTCTCTTTGGAAACGTGCCCTTATTGCTGTCCTCTTTCCTCTCTCAAGCTTACTCATAAAATATCTCAAGCTCCTTCTCTCAATGTGTCTTGCACACTACCCAATGCATTCTTTTATAAACTTTGAAGATGACCTTTTCCCTCCAAAGTGTCTTTTCACTTTCCCCAACCCTAAATCCAAAGGCCAAGATCTAATCTTGCCTTTACAAGATCAAAGGTTATGATTCATTCCCTCCAAAATAAATCACTTAAAATATTAAAGTACATTTCACTTTATTACATAAGTGCACTTTATGAAATAAAGTCACTTTAATATTAGAAGGTACACTTTATTAAAATGTTACTTTAATAAAAGAACCACTTTACAACTTTATAAAAACCTATTATAAAGTTAAGTGCCTAGTAGTGTCAACATAAGGTAACATCTGCATACAAGACAAAACATTAGGAGTACGTTCCAAGCTAAAAAGCTAACAGATACAGGTCTTTGGAGATTCCAAACTTACCATTGATTGGATGTTGGCAAATTCGATCATTGAAAATATTGATCTTCAAGTTTTGGGGCAGAGGTTAAAAATTATATCGACTTCTTTTATTTTATTTCCATAATTTTTCAGAATATTTATTTTCCGTGAACTGAATTCCTCTACAGATTTCATTTCAAAAGAAGCATTGTTTTTTCCAAAGTTCCATATGATTCACGAGGAATACTTGAATGAGGAGGTTATCCCAGGATTTGTATGTAGGTAATTGGGCACAAATTTTGTTATATTTTTGAACCAAGTATGAACATGGTTAGTGATATGTCAAAGTTAGATTTTTGAATTGTTTTGATGCAACTGTCACCTATAAGATATTTTTCTCTATGCCATGAGTGCTTAGGAATGTAACTCTTTCTCAATAAAATATAAAATATAAGATACAATTATTTTTTAGAAAATAAAAGTTACGATTTTTTTTTGGAAATAAATTATTTAATAATTTTACTTTTTCCTTCACTCTTTCATTGTTTTATAATAAATATTGTAGTCTCTTTCACCAACCTATAATGTCTCTTTCATAGTAAGTTGCCTCATAATGAGGTGAGAAAACATTCAATGAGGTGATAATAGACTCTTGAAGATGTGGGCGTTTTAATGGAAGGTGGTTTCTTTCTTTCGGCGAAAGACAAAAGAAAAAAACAATGCAATCCAAAAACATTTATCTTATCATTTGCAAAATGTTCATCTCAAATCTAACCATATCAGATGGCATGAACACTAATATTTATTCCTTTGATTGTTTCATCTCAAACATAATTAAAAAGTGTGTATTAAGAAGTTTGATGTAAATTTTATTATATCCAAAATATTATATAATGTATTTATTAATTTTATGAAAATTGTAAGATAAATTTTAATTTTAAAAATAAAAATAAAATTGTAAGATAAATTTTAATTCTAAAATATATATATATTTGAGTAAAAAAATACTAAAATTTTAAAAATCTTGTATTAAGAAGTTTGATGTAAATTTTATTATATCCAAAATATTATATAATGTAATTATTAATTTTATGAAAATTGTAAGATAAATTTTAATTTTAAAAATAAAAA
>ML780297.1:550342-561745 GCA_009831015.1 Picea engelmannii | reverse complement strand
TATATATATATATATATATATATATATATATATATATATATATATATATATAGAAGATGTTAAAGTAGAGAGAAAGTATCACCCCCAACACAATTCCACCTTCCTCTAACTTACTGCGTCATTTCCCCCTCCCTCCTCTAAACTATTGTGACTTGCAGCTCCAACCCACCCTTCTTGATCTATAAAATGTCATCGATATTCCACTGGAATAGTTCGTCACAATAAATCTGATAAATAAAGCTCAAATCTACACTATGAAGGTTAAATTCGTTTAGATTCCAGAATATTAAGTTATTGATTTTTTGCTTATGCATAAAATAAATAAAATGCAGAAAATAGAGAAAAGTAAAATACAATCAAACACCATCCACAAAATAACACAAAGATTTTCTCTAGGAAACCCTTACGGGAGAAAACCCAACTAGAAGGTGAGGAGGTGAGGTTGCTCTGCTATCTTTTCTCTGGTATGGAAATAATGAAAGTACAAACGAGTAGGCACTCTTTATGGAGTTACCTGAGACTTGTGGCATGTTAGGACACTATGAAAAATTAACCCCCTCTATTATGCTTTCTCATTTCTCACTCCCGATTGTTATGCTCTACTATGGAACACAATACAATAACATAGAATGGAACCCCTTGTCCTCCTAGTGGTTCGATATTTAACATAGCTCGATAGCCATGTAGGGGTAGTTTTTTTACTTCTTCAACCCAGGTTTTGAACCTTCTATAATTTTCTTGAAATTACATACATGGCTAGCTCCATATGTGTGAGTAATGGGGGTTGATGTGGAATCCTCTTGTACACGGTGATCAACAAAGTAGGTCAACTTGCAGGGCCCATAACGTTTGCACACAAGCTCTGATTGACATGGTTTTTGTACCATTGGAAATGTATCGATGAGTATAATAGTGTCACGGGGTCAGAGCTATGCCAAGAAAGTTCTAACCCAAAAAAAATACGTTTGATGCCTAAAAATGGCTCCAGAGGGTTCCATACCCTAATTTTCCAAACTGGGACCTATCACTAAAATGTACCTACAAGTTGATTCCTCCAATTTTTTCCACTCTAAATCATTAAGATAGATGAAAAATAATATAATGATCCAATTCGGATCATACCTCCCCATTTATAGAGGCTTTTGGTGCCCAAAATATTTACTAAATGAGGTGAGGAAACATTTCCTCTACCTTCTCTGTGGAGTACCACCGCTTTGCTTGGAAGTTTTCCTTTCAACCCAATCTACCAAAGACCATGTCACCCATGTATTGTAGTTTTAGACCTCTTCTTCAAAACTTTGTCCTTTGTCAACTCTACCTGAACATCTGTTGTTAAGTCCTTTATGGAAGGTAGGACCTACTCCTCCCCTTAATATAACATGGAAGGCTCATCGAATTTGAGATTCTCCACATTCACCATTGAGTAAACAACATGATTTAGTTGTTCAACAGATCATCGATCCTTGGCAGAGGGTATTGGTTCTTTGGTGTAATTTTTTTCAATTCCCGGTAATCTCTACACATTCTCCAAGTCCCATCCTTCTTGGGCACTGTTAAGACCTAAGTCTGCACCCCTACCTCTCTCTATCTCTCTTTTCCGTACCTTCCTAGAAATATTTCCTCTTAAGGTTGGTCAAGTTAGTTTCCCATTTGTTCAATGACTTGGTTTTCCTTTTTGTCTAGCTTGACTGATTCTTTGCACAAAATTTTCCTGTTTTTCTTGAAGGATAAACACATATCGTGATTTGGTTGGAATTACTTGTCATCTTGTTTTCCATTAATTGAGCTTACAACAGGTCGATCAAGTATGTTGTATGCACATGGAACAACCATGAGCAAAAAATGCAGCATTCAAAATCAGTCAATTTCAGGCTCAGATGGTGGGAACAGACATGTTAAAATTGCAATGATGGAGATCCAATAGGCCACTCAGATTGACAGTTTTCGTGCATTCGGAGTTTTCAACATTGCGCGAGGTTTAATGACAAGCACAGATCTCCGAAGTTCTAAAGCCCCAAAATGCCAAAGTGCCGAAGTTTTGGAGCCCCGAAGTGCCGGAGTGGGCCCTCACTACCACTTCACTCCGGGCCCGTACTACTCCAGAAGTTTTTCAACTCAGCATAGGCTTAAATCACTGAAGGGCCAAACTTCCGAAGTCCCCAAGTCATTAAAATTGATGGTTAAAGTAATCACGATCTAATTAACAGTAAATGCGAGTTAATGACTCCGAGAGAAAGTCACTCCTGGAGATTTTCATGCTTCAAAATCCAAAAATCTCGAAGTTTCGGAGTTCTGGAGCCCCAAAGTGCCAAAGTGGGCCCTCATTGCATGTCACTCCAGGCTTGTACTTCTCTAGGAGGTTTTCAAATGCAGCACTACAGGTCTCCCGAAGTTCCAAACTCCCGAAATCCTTTAATGATTAAGGTATTAATCTCAGGTTAATAGGTCTAATATAAGCACATATTAGTGACTTTGTGAGATTAACACTCCAGGAGATTTAGATGCAGAGAAAACCCATTTCTCCAGAGCTCTGGAATGCCGAAGTTTCAAATACATGTGGCACTCATCAATCATGACACGTGGCGCTCATATCAGGCCCTTTGATTGCGTCATCCATGCTATTTCTAGGTGACACATGTCCCTCTCTTTTCATGACACATCGATGATATGACGTCATGTCACCATGTCACTCTAAGAGTTCGACCATCCGAAAAATGTTCATGCTTTGCATTCAGAAGCTCCCGAAGTCTTGAAATGATGAAGGTTAAAGGTTTAAAAGGGGGCACCAAACCAGGAATGAGGAAAATACCCGTCCAAACTCTAGAAAAGCGCAACATAACTTGCTTTTGTCCTCAAAAGGATAAATGGGGAAAGACACAACCACACTTTTAGTTGTCTCCAGTGCCCCCCAACAATGCCCATGCATGTCAATGCTCGACACATCAGTCACCTCTGTCACTCCAAATCAGTTTCTGTCAAAGGCTCAGTGAGATTCAACTTATGCACTAGTCTGGTCTACCATCAACAATAGTTTTCAGTTATTTAAGTTGAGACATTTCAATTTAATGCATAATAAGTGGTCATTTGTGTTGGATACGAATCATGTCCCTTTTAATTAATCTAAGTTTGAAGTGATGCATCACTAAGCTTACAACAATGCCATCTTAAGTTAATAATTTGTTTACAATTGTGAGCACAGAGTGAAGCCTCAGTCCCAGATGGATGAGAGCCTTTGCAACTCTGATAAATATGCAATTTTTGTATGTTTTAAAGGGTTGAGTTGTTTTTGGGAGAAGAGATCAACACAACAACTGGTTGGACCCATTTTGCGCATGGACTAAATCTCTCTACCTGGTGAAGATACTATTCATGATAGTGTGTTTGTGTCCAAATTCGTATGTGTTTCTTATCTTGAATACAATTTTGATTTGTGAGAAGTACATTTCTTTTCCTTCAGCTACTGTATAACTTGTCTTTATTAATATGCAACCTGTGATAGCAGCTATGCTTTGATGAAGATTTGTGTTTATTGCAACCTGTGGGAGTAATTGTGTTTTTGATACATGTTTAATGTCTTGAAATGATATTTTAAGTATCAAACTTCTTGCAACAGATTATTCATTGAGTGGTTTGTTGTTTCCCTTTGTTTTTACCTCTATTATTTCACTTGTCTGTCATTAGTGTGCTACCATTAAAGGAGGACCCTCATACATATCATTTTTCCAACCAAACCATGCTCTTGTCTTGGTAGAACCAACCCTCTAACATACCAACAAAATTAAAAAACCAACCATTCTAAACTTGAGGTGGCCTAGCTCTTCCCTTTAGCAGTCATGTGCAGACTTTAGGACCAACAAGCACAATTATGATGGGTGGCCCACAAAGTGAGGTACTTGGTCGAATCACACCCTGCTCCAAAAACTGTAGCAACTAATTCTTTACTCCATTTGCTTCCAGAACAGACTATCTATACAACCCAATATTTGGCAAGGGAGAGTCTGGCAATAATTGGATTTCATTCTCCACTTCCATCTTAGGTGGCAGTCCTTTAGGATCCTGGAACACTCCTATGTATGCCTATAGAAAATCCTTCAAATGATGTTTATGTTATTTAGTACACCCTTCCAAGGATGTCTTTACTTTCTATGACTCTTCACCAGACTATTTTTCTATTAGAAAAATTAAAACATATTTCTTGCTAGAACTAATCAATTTCTTAGCTTGATTAGCACTTACCAATGAAATTTTATATTTTCCTTTGTGGATGTTGATGATGAAGGATTTCCCATCCTTGATGAGGCAATACTAATTGATTCCCCTTGTGAATATATCATCCCTCATATACATGTAGGGGGATTCTGAACACTACCCCGCATACATCCAGTGGTACTACATCCAATTCTACTTCATCTATAAAAGCAACACTTACAAAAAATTTAACCTTGCATTGTTTTGTTACCTTGATATCTGCATCCTTGTTTACCCAACCCAATGGATAGGGGATAGGATGATCGTGAACCTCCAATCCAATATTATTGACCAAATCCATTTCTATGATATTATCCTATGAACCATTTTCGAATAGAGCATCTATCTTGGTCTTCTCAACCTGAATCTTGATGTGGAAGAGCTTAGTCATCTTGTTCTCTTCTTTGTGATGAAAGCTACTCATATTCACCTCATTCTGCATAGATGTGCTAAAATTATTTCCATCCACACTAGAGATACTTTCAACCTAATTTCTCGAATATATGGTTAAAAGGTTTTTTTTTCTTTATGTCCTTCTTACGATTCTTTGGGTTCATCTCTAGATTTAATTTCCAACACTTTTCCTCAGTGTGGCCATAAATGTTGCAATTATTGCAATGGTTGTTGGGATATTTTCATTGATGTGTAGTGATTGTTGTCTTCTTATATTTTCCATCTTTCCACTTCTTCTTCCCCTCCTTGGAATCTCCCTGGTGTTCTTTTTTCTTAGAACCACTTGGTTTCCCCTTCTTTTGGCCTATGTTTTCCAGCTGTTGTGCCTGTACACATGCCTCATTCATTGTCCTTGGATTGAAGAGCATCATCTGATTTCGCAGATGACTGTGTAAACCCCCCAAATACTTGAGGAGTAAATATGGGTTCTTGGGAAAGATACCCAACATGATGGTCATCTTTCTGAACTCAGTGGTGTACTCATGTACACTCTGGCCCTCCCTCTACCTGAAGTAGTACAACCAGATCCATTGATCCTATACATACCCAATAGGGTGTAATTGGAACTTGACAAGGGTTTTGAATTCCTCTCATCTAGTTATTGGAAGATAACCCTCTAGCCTAAGTGGTTTTGTATGGATTTCCCACCAAGTTAAAGCATGGCCCTCTAACTTCAATCTAGCAAATGACATTTTTTGCTCTTCATCTATAAGGTGAATGCTAAAGTAAACTTCTAGTTAATGCAACCAATGATTCGGTTTTAATGCATTGATCTCACCTTGGTATGTCTTTATGTCCACTTTTTATTCCATATTGAATATTGATTGTGAAGGGTTAATGTCATTCAAACTCATTTGTTCTTTCTCAAGTTCTTTCCGTGACTCCTTTCCTTGGTCTTATTGATCTCCCAATTTCCCCTCCAATCTGATCTCTTAGTTAGATACTCCATCATCTCTGAACGGTCCTAGATTTCTTTCTAGAGCCTCAATGAGGAGGTTCATCTTGCGACTAATGTCAATGACTTGCGCTTCCAACCTCTCAAATACCCCAAGAAACCCTTCTCTAATACCAATATGATCTATAAATTTTCGTGGATATTCCACTATAACAGTTTGTCACAATGGATTTGATAAATAAAACTGAAATCTACACTATGAAGGATAAATTCCTTTAGATTTACGAATATTTAGTTATTGATTTTCTACTTATGCATGAAATAGATAAAATGTTGAAAATAGAGACCAATATAATAGAATACCACACTATCCACAAAATAACACAAACATTTTCTCCGGGAAACACCTACAAGAGAAAACCCAGCTAGAAGATGAGGCTACTTTTCTCTCTTTTCTCTGGTATGGAAAAATGCAAGTACAGAGGAGAAGGAACTCTCTATGGAGTTACATAAGACATGTGGCATGTTAGGCTACTACAAATGTTTTTCTCCTAGATTTTCTACTATGTTATGGAATAAAATACAATAACATATAATGGAACCCCCTCTCCTCCTAGTGGCTTAATATTTAACATAGCCTGAAAACCATCTAGGGGTAGTTTTTTTACTACCTCAACCCTCAATTGTGATAGGGTTTTGACCTTATAGAATATTGTTTAAATTACATACGTGGCTAGCCCCATATGCATGAGTAATGGGGGTTGACGTCGCATCCTCTCCTACCATGGTGGTCAACACAATAGGTCAACTTGTGGGAGGGATAACTTTTGCACTTGACCTCTGATTGACGTGATGTTTGCACCATTGGAATGGTCTCGAAGTGTAGAATAGATTCACGGGGTCCAAGCTATATTGGGAAAATTTTAACCCCAAAATATTCTGTTTGATTCTCAAAATGGTTATGGAAAGTTCCAAACCCCAATTTTCCAAACTGGGTACTTCCACTAAAATGGCCCTACAAGCTAATTCCTCCATTTTTTTCCACTCTGAAAGCATAGAGGTAGATGAAAAAAAATATAATGATCCAATATGGATCACACCTCCCCATTTAGGGAGATTTTTGGTACCCAAAATATTTACTAAATAAGGCGAGGAAACTTTTCCTCTACCTTCTCCCTAAAGTACCACTTTGTTTTGTCCGGAAGTTATCCTTTCAACCTAATATTCCAAAGGTCATGTTACTCATGTCTTATATTTATGGAACTCTTCTACAAAAATGTGTCCACTACCAACTCTGCCTCAGAATATGGTTCTAAGTCTTATATGGAAGAAAGGACCTACTCCTCCTCCTAATTTAACATGGAAGGCTCATAGAGTTTAATATTCTCCACATTCACTACTGGGTAAATGTCCATATATGGGGGTAGATTGAGTCTATAGGCATTATCTCCCACCTTTTCCAACACCTCAAAAGGACCATACCACAAATCCTTGATATTCTTATCATGACCCTGTAGTCTTTACTTATTTAGTTGTAACCATACTTTATCTCCCACTCTAAATTTTCTCTCTAATGTATGTTGGTCATGTCTAGCCTTGTAATTTTCCTGTGACTTCTTCAATGTCTCCTATACTTGCAAATGGATTTGCTTGACCTTCTCAACAAATTTCTATGATTTTAATACATCTTTAGTGAGGTCCTCCCTCACTCCTCCTTGTTTTCCAGATACAACATCTAAGGGTGAAGGCGAAAAATATCCAAATCAAGTTTCAAAAGGTGACTTACCAATAGAAGTGTAGATTGCTCTATTATAAGAGTGTTGAATATAGATCAAATTTTTATCCCAGGTATTTGGATGCTTATGATTACAACCCGTCAAAAGTTTCACTAAGTTCATGTTGACCACTTATGTCTACCCATCTGTCTGTGGAAAGAATGATGTAGATCTCTTCATTTTAGTGTCCATCTTCTTCCATAATGTAGTCCAAAATGCACTGAGAAATCCTACGTCCATGTCTCAAATGATGCTCCTTGGGATAACAAAGTGCACCCACACATGTTCAAAGAACTTGTTTATTTCTTCTTTTCCATTGATGATCTTTCTATAAAGCATGAGAATGGAAATATTGTCAAACCTATCAACTACCAAAAATATATAGTCGCGTCCCTTCCTAGTTGTTGGTAAAGCTCCCACAAAATCCATGGAAATTATTTCCCAAGGTCGAGTGGGTATATGTAAGGGATGGTATAGACCTTGCTTCCTATTATTGGGGTTTCTTGTGCAACAAAGTATACATCCTATAATATACTGTGCTACATCTTCTTACATTTTGGGCCAGTACACATACCCTTATGAATTGGAAACTGTCCTCCCAACACCAAAATGTCCTGCAAATGTGGAGGTGTGATAATTTCTGATAAGTTGTTTTCCTTCACATTTAGGTCACAAAGCTTTTCGATCTTGTAAAGTAAAGCATTCTGGAAATGATAGTCAACCTTGTCGTCATCATCTTCTATATGAATTTGTACTTGTACCTATTGAAACACCTCCTTGAAGTCCTCATCTTCTGTGTATGTCTCTTTGTATGGACCATGGGTAAAAGGATCCATGTGCATTAAAGTTCCCAAAGTTTTAATATTGGATATGGGTGGTCGTAAAAGAATGTATTCCAACTTATTTGTGCTTCCCTTCTTATACTTTATGACTAGATGAAATTGTTGTAAGAACACCATCTATTTGTAGTTCTTGGTTAGTTGTAACTTACTACAAGCCTACAAATACTAGAGCGGTTGGTGATATGTTTGGATGATGGTCTCCTTTCCCATTATATAGTGCTTCCTATTTTTTATAGCTTGTACCAAGGTATAGAGATCCTTGTTGTAGGTAGGATAGTTGGGGACTGCCCCATGAAATGATTCAAAATGATAGCAAATAGGCCTTCCTCCGTACATCAGGATTGCTCCCATGGCATACCCACTTGCATTTGTCTCCACATCAAAGGGCTTCTGCAAGTTTGGTAGTGTGAGCAACCGTGCTTGATTGATCTTTATTTTCATCTCATCGAAATCCTTTGGTTGATTCTTCCCCATCTGGAAACTCTTGCTTCCCATTGTTATTGCATGGAGTGGTGTAGCTACTACTGAAAATGAAGCTATGAACTTCTACAAGTACTGTGTTTCCACAACAAACCTCCTAACTTCTGTGCAATTTGTAGGAACTTAATATTTCATTATGGCCTCCATCTTGGAAGGATATATATTGAGCTCACCTACATCGATCACATACCCTAAATACACCAAATATTGTTGAGCAAACTCACATTTCTTGAGATTGGTCAGCAGTCGATGCTTCTTTAGAGTCTCTAACACCTGCATAAGATGTGAGATGTGCTCCTCCCAGGTATCACTATAAACCCATATATCATCCAAATAAATAATAACAAATAAATCTAGATAAGGGTGTAAAACATCATTCATTAGTCTCATAAATGTTGGTGGTGCATTGCATAAACTGAATGGAATAACCAACCACTCATACAAACCTTTCCTTGTCTTGAAGGAAGTATTGCAAGTATCTTCTTCTTTTACTTGTACCCAGTGATATATTGATTTCAAATCCAACTTACTGAAGTACTTGGCATGCCAAAACTGGTCAACATATCATCGATCCTTGGCAGAGGGTACCAATTCTTAAGTGTAATCTTGTTCAATTCCATGTAATTGATACACATTTTCCAAGTCCCATCCTTCTTGGGTACAATTATGATGGGTGGCCCACAAGGTGAGGTACCTGGTCGAATCACACCCTGCTCCATCAATTGTTGTAACTACTTATTTACTTCATTTTCTTCTAAAACAGATTGTTTATACAACCCAATATTTTCCTAGGTTAGTCTGGCAATAATTGAATTTCATGCTCCACTTCCCTCTTAGGTGGTAGCCCTTGAGGCTCCTGGAACAATCCTTTGTATGCTTGTAGCAACTCCTCCCACTAATTTTTATTCTCTTTAGTACACCCTTGTTATTGGATTAATCGGTAAATGTAGACATAAATAGATCTCCCTAAATACACCCGGATCTAGAAAAAAACATAACATAATATGATGCTTTCCCTAAGCTCTAACTATTGAGTTTACTATTTAACAAGAGATAGACAACATACCATTTAAATGTAGTTTCCTCCTTCCATTTCCATCCTAGCTCCACTCCGGTTCTCCTGTGATATTGAATTTGCAAGGGAACACAAGCCAACCAAAGTGAAAGCGATACAATGGACTCAACAAGAACCTATGTATGTGTTCAAGGAATCATACAATAAAACAAAACAAGTTTTATGGGAAAAAAACATATCACTGCATCATATTAAAATGAAAGTGGAGATTACAACCAAAGCCTTGATGTCACAAGATCCCCTTTCGATGGACCTTTGCTCCAACACACACACTTTCTCCAACCTTGAAGGAATAAGCTCCACAATGACTTGATGAACTGAAATGAAGCTCTAAAGTATGAGCTGAAGTAGAATTCCTCATCCAATTCTTAGCCTATTCAACCTTAGTCTTTTCCATGAGAGATCCCTCTTTATATAGGGGAAAGAGAGATGGTTGAGGAGATTAGGATGATCCCACCAAATTAGAGAAGCAAGTAAGATCCAAACCATTCAGAGGCGACCTCAACTTCTAGAAGATCCCCTTCTAGAACTTTCGTGATTTTTTGACTTTTCCTTGGCTTTTGACATCATCACACCCTAGCTATAGTGCAGCCTGCAGAGATGTCATAGTCCACCTCTAGAGTAGGAAGCGACGATCAAACATCGTTTCACCTTGTTCCTTTTGCAGCCTGCGATGATATTCCTTAATAAGGTTTTTGAGAAGAGAAAACCAATCACTTTCCTCATGGAAAAAGACTCTTTTTTGGGAACATGGAAACATGTTTGTCAATGGATCACTGGGGTGACCAAAATAATGTGTAACAGAATGACCCCCAAAGTATGAAGCTAGAACTCATGACAGCCGAAATACTTTGTAGAAATGTGTGTGTCAAACAAGGAGCACACTGATCGGGAACCTGCAAACAATCAAGCATCAACATAATAATATACCATTGTCCGAGGTAGGCATTCCCATACTCAGATTACAAAATTTCAAGTGAGTCATGGCCACTAAATATACACTTTGGATCCATGTCATCGTGAATCAACATTGCCACCAGGAATACACTGTGGATCTATGCTTTAAAAATGACTCAAATTCAGATAGAGCCACGAGACATACAAAGTGGATATATGTGTCAATACAAATTATAAATACTCCATCGCAACCTGGACTAGATTGACGTGATCTAGGGTATTCATTTCCATCATCCTTAAGTACAAATCTAACCATGTGATTACCGGTGCCAAAGTTGAACATGGTAGAAACCACTTAATTACCAGTCAATGATGAGAATCGTTAACAAGTGCGAGGGAAATCACCATTGATGTCAATGACTCCCAAGGTACCCTAGTACAATCCAATGAATGTGAATAAATAAGTTGAAGTTGAACACTCGATGAAATATCCCAATCAAAGGTCAATGATGTGAACCCATGTTGGAAGCGAAGAGACCTTCCATTGAGGCATGCAGGGTCTAAGGTACTAAATGATTTCTAAGTCTTATGTTGATTAAGGTTGGTTGTCATTGATGTCAACCCTTGAAGAAAGTCCCATAGCACAAAGGTTTGGGTAATGGACCCAATATTGTTTGATGTAAATATGACTCATTATTGTTTTGTCATGGTTGATAAGAAGTAAATATGGATGAACTC
>ML780297.1:513158-546138 GCA_009831015.1 Picea engelmannii | reverse complement strand
ATGAACATTGTGTGCCAGGTACCCAGAAGCATAGCGTTAAAGTCACTATAAGAGATGTCTGAGACTTGCCTCTACGGACCATCCTCTATACCACCACACACATGTCAGGGAGTGTATATCCCCATATGTCTCTTCAAATATATTTTCAGTATGCGCTGGAGTGTATGGAGCCTCGAGTTTTCAACTGGTGTGAAGGGGTTATCAAAAGTATGAAAAAAGAACTGACTAAGTGCAGGAGTGGTGGATTGAAATAGTTCGGATACAGGTCGATTTTGGTATCCTTATTATTAGAGAAGGTCAAAGTTTTGTGCTTATAGGTAGAGTGGGGTATACCTACCCCACAACATCCCAAAATGAAGAGTTGGGTCGACCTCATGGTACGATATGCAACTGGTCCCATCGTTATGTATAACCATGTCTTCTTCGACTGGTTGAGAACTCAAATGATCATTGTCGATGACTATGCATATGTTGGGCTAGAATTCCTAGGAGATATGGACTTAGCTATTCTCGAGGGTTCCCAATGGGGGGACATAGGTAAGAAGGAAGTTTTCTTTATATGTTTTTTTTGTGTTTTTTAATGATATAAAATGTTTTTTATGTTGTTTTATCCGATGAATAACCAAACGCTCTTTGATGATGCAGATGTGGGACCTTATCGTCCTCCCAGTTCATCCCCTATCCATAAGTAAGGGGAGAGAGGTGACGTAGCAAGAGTAGCTGCTGCTAACTTCGAGACCCTAGAAAAAATTCTAGAGGGACTCATGATGAACATCCCAGATGCCTCTATTGATGATATCCTGAGGCATTACCAGCACCACACAATGGGCGTGTTTGCTTCCATCGAACCACTTCTCCATAGAGTAGCATGGGCAGTCGCATGTTATAGAGAGAAGCATCCTTGATGCTCTATTGTATATGAATCCATGTGCTTCACATTTTTGATATTTTGGTCTTCGGACAAAAACATTTTTTTGTAAACTTTTATCGTTATATATATATGAGGCCTCTACCGGCTTACTTGTTGTATATACAAAGTGTGATTGGATTTTATAAATGTTTCAAATGTCATTCTAACACATAATTAGCCAAAGCATCTGTTAATGTATTTAGACATCTAGGAATGTGTTGATATTTAATGTAATCAAAATGACGTTCCAAGAGGCGAATTCGTAAATATACCTTTAACAACGTAGGACTTCGAATGGAGTAAACATTACTCAACTGTAAGACTACTAATTGCGAATCGAGTATTACAATAAGGTGACAGATTCCAAGTGAAACAACATCGATCAATAATTCGATGACAACACTGTATTCCACAATATTGTTAGTTGTACGACCAAGGCAAACACCACGCAGACTAATCAATTCATCCATAGGTGCATAGATTGCCCAAGCAGCAGATGATAAGTTCTGAGTATTGCGAATAGCGCCATCAGTGAAGCCAAGGTAGGATAGTGAAGACATCGACATCTGAAAACCAAGCACAATGCAAGGTAAGCAACTAAAGGTTGAAACCAAACAACGAAAAATCACACAAAGAGTATTATACACTAAAATACAAGCACTCATGCAAAAATGACTTAAGCATAGTACTTCTTCAAGTAAAGCCCATTTTTGGGTTCACTCAATGGGATTCCATCATAATAAACCAACTCATAAGCTCCCTTATCCAACACTCGTTTGACAATATAAGGCCCTCTCCACATGGGCTTGAATTTATCGGCCCCTAGCAAATCACGATCTTGCTCGTAAAGAAGAACTAGATCACCTTAAAAAAAACACGTGGCTTGACATGTTTGTCATATTGGGATTTGACACATTTCTTTTGAGTTTCAATAACTAAGGCGAGATCACGACAGGTTTCGTCTAATTGTATTAAATACAAAAGCCGTTCCTCTTCAGCAGAGGTGTTAGGGAGAAGTTCAACAACTAGTTTCAAAGATGGTATCTCACATTCAATCGACAAAATTACTTCGATACCATAGACTAGATGGAAATGTGTGAATCCTGTGGCAGACTTAAAATATGTTTGATAGGCCCATAACATTGAGAAAAACATTGTGTGCGAATTTGACTTATGAATCCCTACCATCCGTCGAAGCATATTAGTGAGAACTTTGTTAATTGCTTCGACCTGGCTGTTGGCCTGTGGGTAATAGGGGGTTGAGTTTTCATGGTGAAGACCCAACTTTTCAGTAAGTTCAGACATCATAAAATTTCGAAAACGATTACCATGATCAGTAACGATGGCTTGGGGGACACCAAATCTAGTAATGACATGATTGAATATGAACAATGTTGCAGTTTCCTCGGTATTATCAAAAGTAGGCATTGCCTCAGCCCATTTAGTGAAATAATCCATAGCTACAATGATGTATCCATGCCCCCTGACCGAGTGAGGGTTACATGTCATGAAGTCAATTCCTCGTTTGGTGAATGGACCAACATAAACTACAAGGTGAAGAGGAGTAGGGTGTGATCGAATCTTACTGTTATAAGTTTGACAAGCGTGGCATTTCTGGATGGCAGTAATGCAATCCTTAAATAATGAAGGCAAAAAATAACCAGCTTGTAAGATCTTTTGGGCAATGGAATACCTAGACATATGACTGCCACATGCTCTAGAGTGACAGTCATTCAAATCTTTCTCAGCTTCATCGCTTGTGAGAAAACGTCAAAAAATGGAATCAATACCATGACGGTAAAGGGTATCACCAAGGATGCTGTATTGACGGTCTTGATACCGTATACGATGACGATCTCTACTAGAAATAATAGGTCAAAATTTTTGAGTCTGGATATATATGATGATATCTCCGTACCATATGTCATCAGAGCTGATCAGAAAGAGGGATTCGTTAGGTAAGGAATCCTCTGCCACATGTTTTGTCTTAGTAGAGGGAAGGTCACATATCAATTCAGAAAAAACCAAAGACTTCTTTGACTTGGCACGTTCAAAATCCAAGTCAAACTCCTGGAGAATCACTATCCATTTGGATTACTTTCCCCCCAACAATTTTCGAGTAAGGATATGTTGCATGGGGTTGCAATCGAAAATAACTGTGGTCCTGCGTAATAAGATGTAGTGACGAAAACGTTGAACAACTTGAACAACTGCTAAGGCAAGTTTCTCCACATGTAGGTATTTGGTTTCAGTAGTCGTGAGACTCTGACTCAAATAATATATCACATGCTCATCATGTGAATCATCCTCTTGTACTAAAACCATGGCAATGGTAGAGTTCAAAGAAACTAAGTACAGGAAATAATCTCAGCTATAGTCAGGGGGAAAAAATAGTGGTGTACGGGTTAAGGCAAGTTTTAAATCCTCAAAAGATTTGTTTGCAGTATCATCCCATATGAATTGATAACCTTTCTTGAGAAGCCGAGTGAATCCTTTTGTTAATTCGGTGTAATTGGGAATGAATCGACGTAAAAAGTTTGCCTTCCCTTCCAAACTTTGGAGCTGGCATAATGTGGAAGGAGGAGGTAGATTAAGAATAGCCTAAACCTTCAAAGGGTCTACCTAAATCCCATGTATAAACACAATGAAACTAAGAAGTCGACCGGATTCCACACAAAAAACACATTTGTGCAAATTCAAACGTATGTTATCATAACGACAACGTACAAAAATTGCCCGTAAATGTGTCGGGTGATCTTGACGACGCATGGAATGCACCGATAGATCATCAAGATAGGGTTGCACAATGTGCTTAATGTCATGAAAAGCGTAATACATAGTGCACTGAAAGGTCGCACCAACATTTTTGATACCAAAGGGTAGTTTCTTGTAGGCGAAGGTTCCCCAAGGGAAAATAAAATCACTGTTGTGTTGAACCGCTGGTAAAATATTAATTTGATTATAGCTAGAGAAACCGTCCATCAAGGAGAATATTTCACTCCTAGCACAGTCGTCAACAATCTGGTCAACTAAAGGGTTGGATAATTGTCCTTAGGACAAGCTTGATTTATATCCCTATAATCTACACAAACACAGATCGTACCTTGTTTCTTATTCACTGGAACAAGATTGGAACAACTTTACGTGGATGGACTAGGCGAAGTCTCTGCCGAATGTGTTTAGCTTCCATATATGTCTTAATCTCATGCACAATGATATCGATATCAATACCTATAATTTCTTCATAACTCTAGGCAAAAATGTCACATAATTCTTGAAAAAGGGCTTTATAGGTGCATACCTCATCAGTAGAACATGAGGCACCGATATGAACATTTTCCACGACTCTAGATTTAATCGATATGTCAAGAGGAATGGTAGGTGAAATGTTACTCAATTTCCCTTCGTACAAGACATCACGTGTTGACTCAGGAACTGAAGAAATAACAACAACGGTCGACGGAGTCGAAATTCGTTGGTAACTCTCTATGGTCCCATGGATTGTCTTCCATAGACATGACTGACATGATCATATCATCAGTAGGAAATATCACGTGAAATAGATCAGGAGATGCATCACAGAGATAAGGAGGAGATGGATTTTCCGATTGAATATCTTGATAAGCAGATTGAACCGGACTTAAAGGCATTTTGTCGCCATAACAAAGACAATCAACAGGGTGATGTATTATCCATAGGTCATATGATTCAGGGGTTTCACGAATAGTGGTGGAGATAATGTTAATCGAAGCAACAAAAGGAGGAGGTATATTGGGTGGTGGGATTGAAAATGTACCCATCAAAGTTGAATCCTTTAAAATACCCACACCAACATTCTCATAACTAGGAGGTGTCTTTGAGACAAAAGGAATGTTGCTAGTACGATAATCGGAATTAAAGAAGGCCAGTTGGTCAACAATAATGAATTTTCCTTGGTGCGTGAAACATATCACATGAAAAAGGGTAGACACAACTACATGCATGGAATCGATCCAACTATGACCAAGTAGAATATTATAATCAAGAGGTGCATCGAAGACCTCAACCTCTACATTGACCGATTTACCTTCTAACGTAATAGACAATGAGGGAAGAACATCGTAAGGTTTAAAACCTGTACCATTGAAGGCCTTAAGGGTATTGGGAGACTCAGTGAGGGTAGGAGAGCCAATGGCTTTCCAACAAGTAACAGACATAATGCAAGTCGAGGCTCCTTCGTCAATAAATGTTCTACATATATTCTTGTTTTGTACAACAACTTGGATCTGAAACGCTAGTTGAGGAGGAAGCCTTGGAATATGATCTTCCAAGTCAAAGATTATCAAATTGGTATCAGTTGGATCAATTCCACCAATAGCCTTTAAAAACGCCTTCCGTTGAGTATGACAACTTTGAAGGAATTCGAGAGCTGACATCGCAAAGGGTGCTTGCGCAAGGTCTTCTACAATGATGTAGTTTTGGGCAGCACGCGCATGCGGATTAAATGATGACTTTCTAACAACGACCTTGGGAGGAGGATGGAGAACTGTATCAAGACCCGATCATTCAAGATGAAGAGGACCGTTTGGAGGTGAAGTTGGGGGAGGAGGTTGAACCAACGAAGGTGGTATATCATCAACTTTCTCCTTCGACGAAGAGTAATATTTGGCTCGAGTTGTGATGGCAACTTCATTCTTCTTGGAGTCACTAGTGCACATAAGGACATAAGATGAGGTAGAGGGAGAGGGTTGGTCATGAATGACCAATTGGTCTTGCTACTAAGAAAGAAACAATTGTGACAAGATGACAGGTGTAGAAGGCTTCCCGTTCCCTTGGAGGAACTTAGTAAACTCAACGTGTCGTGGACAATCTTTCGTATAATGGTCGTCACCAAAAAAAAGACAAGGGTAACGAGGCTTACGTTTATCTTTCTCATCAGTGGGTTGCGTTTTGGTTTTATTAGATGGTTGATTTTTATTTTTGTCTTCCTTATACTTACCCTTCCCTTTCTTTTTGTTTTGATTTTTACCGGTAGGTGTAGATTGAACCGAGTTGACTTCGACGGTTTTACCGATAGAAGGAGTAGGAGTAGGAGCATTCTATACATTAGAAGCAGTAGATTTGGGATTGGTGTGACTGGCATGTGTAGACTGAGTCTCAACATGAAAGGTTCCAATCACACCATCAACAACATGAGAAGCTGCTAAAGGTGTTGGGGTAGGGTTTGTGGAAGGACGAGGAGCATCAGGGATCAAATTGTAAAGTGTTACTGTTTGCGAATAAACGAGATCTAGATACTGAGCACGAGTAATCACCTTCTCTTTAGTGACAACAACACCCATGGAAACATCACGAGAAATAGGTCCAATGAGCGATTTGGTGAACCACTCAGCCAATAGTTTATCAGGAAGAGGAACTTTGATTAAACATCTCCTCCTCCTCCACTCATGGATGTGATCAAAGATATGAGTGGATGAGGATTGTTTGAAAGAACTTAAATTTCAGTTCCCGTCTCGTATCGAATTGGAAATTGCTAATGTGTTAAAAAGGCCACGGCTAGGGTGTTAAAGTCATTAAAGAATCCTCGTGGTAAATTGATGTACCATTTTTCTTTCGAACCCGTGAGAGTTTGTTGGAAAAGACATAATATTATGGAGTCGTCCATCAATGAGTTGGAAGAACACCAAATACAGAAAGTCATAACATGATTATTCATGTCTTATCCTACTTGATTGTCATATTTAGGAATATCAGACGGTAGTTTTGCTGGTATGACGGACCAATAAGGAGAATGCAGAATATGATCATTCAAAATCCTAGACAAATATGGTAAATCCAAAGTGGCCAAAAAAGGAAACTGTCGGTTCACTTGAGGAAACTACTAGTTCTGAGGGGGGAGCCCCGTAGGTATACCAGTAGGACCATAAGTAGTCTGGAGATAATTAGATAGTCCTGACAGATTCGGCTGTGGAGGATTTTGAGGCAGATAGCCCACAGGGTTGGGTTGATTAGGTATGTTTCCTTGAAAAGGAACATTAGATTGAAAGTTTTGACCCCAAGTGGGATTCAAAGAACCTGGATACGGTTGTCCGAGATTAGGGGGGAAAAAATAATTAGCTTGAGGATGCTGGCCCCCATGTGGTTGTTGATTCCCTTGAAAAGGAAGATTCCAAGGTTGAGATTGTAACGCATGTATACTTTGTCCATAAAATGGGTTATGGCCTCCAACTTGAGGTTTCCCCCCAAGTTGAGGTTGTCCCCCAATCTGAGGTTTCCCTCCAAATTGAGGTTGTCCCCCAACTTTAGGTTGACCTTTGATAGGAATATGAAAACCAGAAGTGACAAAAGGACTGATGAATCCAACTGTATTGGAGCCACTAGGGTCGAGACAATTAGATCCTCCTAACAAAGGTGGAGGAGGAATGTAAGGCCCTCTGGAGAGAACTTGGGTAGGTGTAGGAACAAACTGACTCGCAGCATTATACCCAAGAGGAACAAAATGTCCAAAACCTTTGGATGGATCCTGGGTAGGGATGGAAATGGAAGTATTCAAAGCTTTATACCCAGGCGGAAGTGATGGATTTGGTCTAGGCGGAAGTGGTGCTCCAATAGGAGCTTGAGTGATAACCACATTTCCAGTATAAACCGTGGTAGCTTGTGGGACCATAATAGAATGGGCCATCTATAGAGGAAGAATCAAGCGAGAACCAACCAACAATTGGTCCAGAACGACGGTGATACTACTGGTAGTACCAGTAAAATGGTCTAAAGGTATTGTATAGGTAACATACGTCTCAGGCATTTGCGATGCCATAGGTTGATCGAGACTTGCTCCTAGGTTGCCGCAACTATCATGTACTGACAAAGGGGAGGAACTAGGATTATAAGTTCTGACAGTGTGAGCCGGGGTCCTAAATGATTCATTGTGAAAAAGTGGATCCTCTATTCCAGATCCTGTGTTAGGTCCAATAGGTACTTCAGTATTCTCAACAACAACAATTTCCCTTGACGAGTTCATCCGAAGAAAATGCGGATCTCGTCTAATACTCAACGACGGTTTTTGGGGAAGTCGGAATGACTCTAAGGAATCTGAAACAATTCAAAATCCTTCCCAAGAGTGTGTGCTTCCAACTTCAGAAGCTACTTCGTTGTTGACTAATCCCTCGGGAGAGCCTTCCGGTGAATTAGGAAGAAAAGGGAGGTAACCTTCTGGATCTTCCAGGGGTAGCCCTTACATCCTACGTGAACGGCAAAGGCCGATGTTGGATGAACCAAGTAAAGAACGATAAAAATATATGGCCAACTAGGGAAACAAACAATACTCACTAATAAAATCTAGAAATCAAACCAAGCAAACAAACCTTCTTATTCTGAAGTCACTAGTTGGTGATGAAATCCAACGTCGTGAAATCAAGACAAGAAGGGGCTGGGATAAAATGGGTAGAAAATTTACGATGATGACTTGCTTAAGGGACTTACACCCTGGGGCAAGCTCCCACACATAATCGTGGGAATACCCTACAAGGAGCCCGAGTGAGTTTGGCCAACGTCGATTCTAGGTACCGTGAAGACTTTCCCCTCCACAATCACCTAGTGTAAAGTCCCTAGAGAGATAGGCTACTAAGGTTACCAACTACAACAGTGATGCCTAGGGAAATAGTCGACAGTCCGATCCATGCACAAAGGCAGGGTATCTAGCCCGAAATCAACTCGAGAGGCTCCCACACATAATTGTGGGTATACCTTCAAGTGACCTCCAATAATACGCGCGATCTCTACACCAAGACCAACAAAGTAGGGCGAGTAACTCCACCATTCCTAATGTGACCTCGTTATTGACCCTTGTGTTAGAAGGGCTTTCTAGGACAAAATGTAGTAGTTGGATTTGAACTCTCCCTATTACAAGATGCTATTATGTGTTTTGATGCTTTGGAGTGTGTGCGTTACAACCTATTCCAAAGTGCTATCCTAGCTAATGTTGGTGAAAATAATTCCTAGAAAATAAAAGTTTCTAATAAGTTTTAAAGTTATGCTTGCATTTTAGAGGCTGTTGTTTACTCAAAAGGGAGATGGAAATTTAACTGATGAAGTTGTGACCTTGACCCAATAAAATGAAAGAAGAGATGAATGTGAATTTTTTTAATTCAATGAACTCTAATTACAGTAGGGAGAAGGTATTTCTTTTTGAAGTACAAAAAGCTACGAATTGCAATTTCTTAATGTCTAATGAACACAATTACAAATAATCATGTACTACAAAATTTTCCAATTCTTCTCTTTAACAAATATTTCGAATGTAAAAATTTTCTTATGAAAGATTACTAAGATGAATAAATGAATTCAGTTCTTCGTTTTCAAAACAAAAACAGAGATGTAATGACAAAAGGAAAATGTAATCCAAGAAAATAAAGGCATTCTCAACACAATTCCCAAATCAAACTCGTGATATAGACACAAGTGAAAATGATAAGAAAGTTTTTATCAAACACAAACAAAAACGTTTCTCAACGACCAAGCAATCTGGCAAGTGAAATCAATCCAAAACTTTAAATAAAGCAAAGACCCTTTGTCAAACAAGCACTTAGATCAAGAACCCAAGATTATATCCTTGTGACAAAGATCAAGAACAAAACTTGAAAAATCACAAAGAAAGACTTTCAATCACCAAAAACCAATTACAAGCAAGATTTAAACTCATGAATCAATCAAACATTGGCATCAGAACTCCACCTCAAGTCTCTGAGGCAAATTTGTGTGAAAAAAGACAAATTGACTCACCCCAGCAAATTCTACAGGGGTCGTCACAGGTTGGGTATGGGACATAGTGCGACGAGAAAAGGTCGTCCCAGACTACTAGCAAAGCACAGTGCGACGTCGTCGCACTAGATTGATCAAGCAGGATGTGATGTTTGAGGGTCATCGCAGGATGTCAATATGGTTCCGTGTGAAGATCTTTGTAAATGAGGAAAAAATGGGAGAAAGACAAAACATCTAATTGAACTTCTAGACCCAGGGAGTCCAGATGGATCACCCACAGACTCAAAGAGTGAATTTAATCAGAGGAAGGCAGGCTAAAAGAAAATGGGAAGAAAAAAATCAAAAGGAATTCGTCTCCCCAGTATGGTAACCAATTTTATTATTGTATTAATCGCTAAATCCGGACATAAATGGATCTCTCTAAATCCACCTAGATCTAGAACAAAACAGAACAAAATATGATGCTTTACCTAAGCTCTAAATATTGAGTTTACTATTTAACAAGAGATAGACAACATACCATTTAAATGTCATTTCCTCCTGCCATTTCCATCCTAGCTCCACTTCAGTGCTCCTGTGATATTGAATCTGCAAGGGAACACAAGCCAACCAAAGTGAAAGCAATACAATGGAATCAACAAGAACCTATGTATGTTATCAAGGAATCGTATAATAAAACAAAACAAGTTTTATGGGAAAAAAACATATCACTATATCATATTAAAATGAAAGTGCAGATTACAACCAAAGCCTTGATGTCGCAAGGTCCCCTTTCGATGGCCCTTTTCTCCAACACACACACTTGCTCCAACTTTGAATGAAGAAGCTCCACAATGACTTGATGAACTGAAATGAAGCTCTCAAATATGAGCTAAAGTAGAATTCCTCATCCAATTCTTAGCCTATTCAACCTTAGTCTTTTCCATGAGAGATCCCTCTTTATATATGGGAAAGAGAGATGGTTAAGGAGATTAGGATGATCCCACCAATTCAAAGAAGCAAGTAAGATCCAAACCATTCAGAGGCCACCTCATCTTCTAGAAGATCCCCTTCTATAACTTTCGTGAAATTTTGAATTTTCCTTGCCTTTTGACATTGTCGCACCCTAGATGTAGTGCAACCTGCGGAGACGTCGCAATCCACCTCTAGAGCAGGGAGTGTCGATCAAGCATCATCGCACCCTGTGCCTTTTGCATCCTGTGACGATCTTCCTTAATAAGGTTTTTGAGAAGAGAAAACCAATCACTTTCCTCATGGAAAAAGACTCTTTCTTGGGAACATGGACACATGTTTGTCAATGGATCACTGGGGTGACCAAAATAATGTGTAATAGATCATCGATCCTTGGAAGAGGATACCAATTCTTTAGTGTAATATTTTTCAATGCCATGTAATCGATATACATTTTCCAAGTCCCATCCTTCTTGGGTACAATTATGATGGGTGGCCCACAAGGTGAGGTACCTGGTCGAATCACACCCTCGTCCATCAATTGTTGTAACTACTTCTTTACTTCATTTTCTTCTAAAACAAACTGTTTAAACAACCCAATATTTTCCTAGTGTAGTCTGGCAATAATTGAATTTCATGCTCCACTTCCCTCTTAGGTGGTATCCCTTGAGGCTCTTGGAACAATCCTTTGTATGCTTGTAGAAACTCCTCCCACTGATTTTTGTTCTCTTTAGTACACCCTTCCAAGGATTTATTTACTTTTAATGACTCTTCACCAGACTAATATTCTCTTAGAAAAATTAAAACATATTTATTTCTAGAACTGATCAATTTCTTAGCTTGATTGGAACTTACCAGTGAAAGTTTTGATTTTCCTTTGTGTCTGTTGATGATGAAGGATTTGTTGTCCTTGATGAGGTGGTAATGATTGGCTCTCTACCTGAACATAACATCCCCCATTACATGTAGGGGCTTCCAAAAACTACTCTACATACATCAAGTGGTACTACATCCTATTCTACTTCATCTATAAAATCAACATTTACAAAAAATTTAATCTTTCACTACTTTGTTACCTTGATCTATACATCCTTATTTAGCCAACCCAAGGGATAGGGGCTAGGATGATCATGAACCTCCAATCCAATATTGTTGATCAAATATGTTTCTATGAGTTTAACCTGCAAACTAGAGTCGAATAGAACATCTATCTTGGTCTTCTTGACCTGAATCTTGATGTGGAAGAGCTTGGTCATCTCCTTCTCTTCTTGGTGATGAAGGCTACTCAGATTGACCTCCTTTTGCACCAATGTGTGGACAATATTTTTATTCACATTATAGATAATTTTAACCTGATTGCTTGAATTTGTGGCTAGAAGGTTCTTTTTTCTTTCCATCCTTCTTGCAGTTCTTCGAGTTCAACTATGGATGTAGTTTCCAACAATTTTTCTTGGTGTGGACATCAATGTTACAATGGTTGTTAGTATCTTTGCATTGATGTGTAGTGGATTTTTTTTCTTATATTTTCCCCCTTTCCACTTCTTCTTCCTCTCCTTGGAATCTCCCTAGTGCTCTCTCTACTTAAAACCACTTGGATGTCCCTTATTTTGGTATATGTTTTCCAGGTATTGTGCTTGTACTCATGCCTCATCCACTATCCTTGTCTTGCATAACATCTTCTGCTTTCGTGGATGATTATGTAATCCCCCTGAATACTTGAGGAGTTCATATAAGTTCTTAGGAGAGATACCCAACATGATGGCCATGTTTATAGACTCAGTGGTTTACTCCTATACAATATGCCCCTGCCTTTGCTTGAATTAGTGCCACCGGATCCATTGGTCGTCTACATACCCTATAGGGTAGAATTGGGACTTGATGAGGGTTTTGAAGTCCTCCCACCTAGTTATTGGTGGATCACCCTTCGACCTAAGTGTTTCCACATGGATTTCCCACCAAATTAAAGCATGGCCATATAACTTCAATCTAGAAAATGAAATTTGTTTCTCTTCATTTATATGGTGAATGCTAAAATAAACTTCTAGTTGTTTTAACTAGTGATTCAATTTTAATGCATCGATCGAATATTAATATGGATTTATTTCCACTTTCACTTCTATCTTGAATAGGGATTGTGAAGGGTTAATGGAACTCAAACTTGGTTTCTCTTTCTCATGTTCTTTCCATGACTCCTTTCCTTGATCTTCCTGATCTCCTGATTTCCCCTCTGATATGATCTCTAAGTTAGAGCTTCTATCATCTCTAAATGGTCTGAGCTTGCTTTCTAGAGCCGTCATGAGGAGGTTCATACTGTGATTGATGTCAACAACTTGCACGTCCAACCTCTTAAATATCTCTTATGTTGGATCTCAAGGGTTGTTATGAATAGATTTGTTTTCCATGGCTAGGGTTTCTACGACTTATCTTTAAGTCGATTCTTGGATCCTACGACTTTCCAAAAATACCCCAAGAAAACCTGCTCTAATACCAATATGATGTTGAAGCCTAAGTAGCCTCAGAAGATATTATTATTTTATCTATATTGTATTAGACCAAGTCAAAACCCTAAAGAATAATATTATGTTTTATTTGTAAAATTGGCCCTATTGTGCCTTTGTAAAAGTCAAATGTGAATTAGAAAGTGTAAATGATATAAGTCATCCATGACCTAATTATAGGGTGACTCAACTTGTATTTATAAGAGGATATATGCCTCATTTGAAGAACACACTAAACAAGTTCTCTCTCTCAAGGAAAAGTGCACAATTCTGAGGAGGAAACGTAGCTACAGAGTAAGGGTGTTTTGGTGAAGGGTTTTCATTATCTCTTGGAGACCTATCTTGGTCTAGTGGTGTGCTACCCTATTCTAGTTAGGGTTTCTATTCTATCTTCTGGTTATCTTATGTTTTGTGAGATCTCTCTTGAGAGAGACATTGTACTTGTTGATGAATACATATTGAAGAAGCTTTGTTGGGTTTTCTCCCCCAAGCAGGTTTTCCAGCATAAATCTTGTGTATATTGTGGATGTCTTTCTTTCATTGATCTTTGTATATGCAATTATTGTTCTAATAGTTTAAAATTTAAAGAATAATGAATACACTTAACTGCTTAAGCAAAATTTCAACATGGTATCAAAGTTGGTTTGAAAGAATCCATTTTCATAGTCTAAAGGAACTCGTTGGGGGAAAAGAAGACCATAGGAATACTGTCTTAACCCTACCACATCTTTCCATTGAACCAGTTTTGCAGTTTTCGCAATTTCTCACAATTGGGGTTTCTACATAAAACCCTAGGTGATGAAATCACCCTATTTTTTAAGGACATTGGTCAAGATAAATCCATCAAGGCGTTTTCCTAAGTAGGTCACATCTATTCCCTGGATTAGAATTCCAAAATTCTCAAGTTGAAAAAATAGGGTTTCCTCATAAACCCTAGATAAATACATCTAGGTAGCTACATTATGAAGTTGGAGTAGTTCACTTTGGCATAACACACTCTCTGGTAAGATCGTAAACCTTTCTTTGAAAAGTTTTTATTTTCTTATTATATTTCCATCCCAGGGAAAGATGACTTCCAACACTAAGCTTGATGAGAAGCTTGAGGGTGTTGATAAATTCCAAGCACATAAGTATAGAGTGATACTCATTCTAGAAGAGAATGATATAGAATATTTTGGTCAAAGAAGAAGTTCTAGAACCAAAGGATGATGTGGCCAAGGAAAAACACAAGAAGAATTGGGTGAAGAAAAAGAGGATCATTGCATATTCCATCAAGGATTACTTGATCCCTCATGTCTCATCATTAAAAACTCCAAAGAAAATGTTTGATGCACTATCTCGATTATATGAAGGTAAGAATATCGATCGAAAGATGACATTGAGGACACAACTCAAGACTGTGAAGATGCAAGATTCAAAAACCACTCAATCCTACTTCACAAGGGTGTCTCAAATCAGAGAACAAATTGAAGCCATTGAAGACACAATTGAATAATTTAAATTGGTAATGATTACATTGAATGGTCTCCCAAGATCTCGGGAATCATTCATTCAAGGAATCTGTTCAAGAAGAAAGATAACAAAGTTTAGCAGACTATGGGAGGATTGTACTCAGGAAGAATCTAGATTGGCAACAAGAGAAGAGAAACTAGGCGATGAGGAAAATCAAGCTCTAGCAACACATGCAAGAAAAGGAAAGAGCAAGAAAAATGTTCACTCATACAAAAAGTCTCTTGGGTTATAAAAGACACAAAAGTTTAAAAAATATTACTCAAATTACAAATGCTACATATTCCAAAAGATGAGATACATTGCAACAAATTGGCCCAACTCAAAATATCAAGTCAGAAAAGGAAAGTATAAAATACATCATGCTCATGTTGCAGAAGATGATGAACCTGATCAAGAGAGAGCCAAAGAATATGATTCAAGCGAAGAATATGTATTGATATCATCTCTTACAGGAACAATTACTCATGGAAGTGGCACATGGCTTATTGATAATGGTGCTTCTAAGAACATGGAAGGTTATAATGATTCTTTGTCAGGATTAGTTCAGAAATATTCACCTCACAAGGTGAAGCTCGGTGATGACTATCAGTATCCCATTAAAGGAGTAGGAGAATCTTCTTACATATTGTATTCCATAAAACCTATAAAGATGAAGGATGTTTTGTATGTAACTAGTTTGAATAATAATCTCCTTTTGATCTCAACATTGGATGCGAAAGGATTTAGAGTTGCTTTGATTTATGGTGAAGTTATCACATGGCCAATAGGAAAATCTATTGATGATGTTGTAGTGATTGGTTTTCAAGAAGGAGGTCTATACAAGTTAAAGGGACATTCATATTCAACATTAGTACACATCATATTTACTCCAAGTGAGCTATTGCATAGAATATTTTCTCATATACATTACAAAGCACTACTGATCGTGAGCAAGATGGTTACAGGTTTGCCAGAAATCCAAGTGAATCATGAAGGCATACGCAAGGGATGCGCATAAGGAAAGTACGTGAATAAATCATTTCCAAGTAGTGATAACAAAGACAAAGGATGCTTGGACATCGTACATTCAAACGTGTGTGGACCCATGTCAACCACTTCACTTAGCGGGTATGTATATTATGTTTCATTTATTGATGATTTCTCACATAAAACTTGGAAGTATTTTTTGAAAGCTAAAAGTGAAGTATTCAACAAGTTCAAAGAATTAAAAGTGCTTGTTGAAAACATTTATGAAAAGAAGATAAATATATTAAGGTTAGAGAATGGAGGATAATTCACATCAGATGAGTTCAAGGAATTCTGCAAAGAAGTTGGGATTAAGAGTGATCTCTCTACTCCCTACAATCCTCAACGGAATGGTGTGGCATAAAGAAAGAACCAAAAAATCATGGAATTAGTGAAGGCCATGATTCATGATCAAGACTTATCGATGCATCTATGGGCAGAAGCTGTCAGGACCATTGTATATGTGCAAAACAAAATTCCCCACCGTGTACTTGGGAATAAGACACCAGAAGAAATTTTTACAGGTGAAAAGTCAGAGGTCATCCACCTAAGGATATTTGTTTGTCCAGTATATGTACATGTTCCCAAGGACAATAGATTGGAGTTGGACCCTTCAGTAAAGAAGGGTATATTTTTTTTGGATATAGTGAGACATCAAAGGAATACAAAGTTTACATCCCTAGTCACTGACAGATTGAGGCTAGCAGATATGTCACCTTCAATGAGGAGACAAATTTCATTATATCAAGACATAATCATTCAGATGAGGAATTTGAAGCTCCCAGAGTTGCAGATATAGATGTGGGCGATGATGTTGTACTAGAAGATCATGATATGTAATAACCACAAAGACCTGCAGATTCATCCCGAGAGATGAATACGAAGAAGAGTAGACCAGCTTGGGATCAAGAAATTTTTTATGATGTAGAGAAGTATGGCGCTACAAATGGATCCTTCAGAGAAATCAAGAGACCACGAACATACTCTAGTTACGTGGCATTGCTAAGTGACTTTTAGAAAAATAGGTGTGCTCATTTCACCGTAGACAATATAACACTATTGTCACCCAACCATAGGCAAAAAATTGACAGATAGAATAATTATGGAAGCAATCTAGTAGCCAACCAAGGTAGGGCACCTTTCTCCAAGGCTAGCACACCAAGCAATAATAACCAAATGCCAAGAAGAAATTCCAAACCATTACCAAGAGAAAGTCCAAGCCAAAACCGAAATTCTAGTTGCAGCAGCTGCAGCTGCAGTTCCTCTCCAAACTTGTGCACCACTAGTTTTATGAAGTTGTGAGAGTGTGAATGAAAAATGGGCTCTAGTGTCCTCTATTTATACTTCTCTGTCTCACTTGACTAGGCTGACTTCTCTTTCTGGAGGATAATAAATCAATATTAAATATTCTCTTGAGTCGACTTGTATCCTAGGGTTATTATCCAACGTTTTAGGATTTCTCTTGCTTCCCAAAATATTCTAGTCTTGTCAAAGGTTACATGTGGAGGTTAATACCTCCAACAACTACCATAATATCAACACTGCCTCCTAGCTAGGGAGGTATAAAATGTAATGGTATTGAGCACAAGAAAACCATTCAAACAATAGCATCATCATAGCCACACAGGCTATCTCACGATCAAATCATGAGCACCATCATCACTTATCCAACTAGATAGTCTCCATGGAAATCAAAACAATACCATCCAATAGAACACAATTGTCTCTATACATAGTAGTATGCAACTACTATCCGGTGGTACACAACCACTCCTAGTAGCACACGACTACTAACCAGTAATACACAGTGACAACTAGTGGAACACATCCACCACAACAACATATAGCTATTGTCCAGAGACATATAATCTCTACAATAATCATACCTTCTTATATCAACATGCATAACAATATCATGATACAAACTGAGTCATCTAGGCCATTCTTCCACTCACATCTGTGAGATCTGGAAGAGCATCTGCCCTCATAAAGTAAAACATTAGCCGGGCTATCTGGACTATTCTTCCTAAGCATAGAAGAAAAAATGTCCCTGATTTATGAGCCTAGACCATTCACCTAACTAAGCCATTCCTCCAACACTTATCACAGTGTAGCCTGGAGAGAATGAGTCTGCACTAGGGAATGCCTATCCCTGATTGTTGAACCTGGACCATTCACCTAACTAAGCCATTCCTTTGGAACTAATCATAGTGCAACCTAGAGAGAATGAGTCTTCCCTAGGGAATGATTGTCTGAACCATTTCCTATGGAAATGATTGTCTTGCACCAACCTCCAAAACATACCATTCTTCGAAACTACTCACAATTGTGAACTTCAAAAGAATGACTGCCCGACGAGGCAGACCATTCTACTTGACCACTAATAAGAGTGACTTCCAAGAAGAATGACTGTCCTAGACCATTCCCCCACACTTTCCACAAGGGGAATCGTTGTCTATGGTACATCAACAATCTATCCGACCATTTTCATAACGAAAATGACTGTCCGATCTAGACCATTTTCCGAATTGGGAAATGCCTGTCTGTTAGAAATATCGAACCACTTTCTGAACTGGAAAGGAACTGCCCATCCTGGACCATTTTCAGAACTGGAAAATCACTGTCCATAAATCAATAACATATCAGTGCTCCCTCCCAACCTGGGAGTAATCACCATCCATAAATCGATAACATATCAATGCTTCCTCCTATTATCACCTGCTAATTTGTATTATTTTTTCCCAAAGCGTCTTGTCCTTGTGTTATTTTTCCACTTAGATTTTAAAATTTTTTCACCAGCTCCGTCAAGCTCCCATCACCTAAATCCTTCACTTAATTGATAATCCAAAATAGTCATGTCCTCCATAAGTAAAAAAAATGACAAATATCCCAAACCTATACCTAGCCTTAATGCTTATCTAATTCCCTTAGTTCCATCACTTCATTAATTTTTACCCTTATTTTCATATTCCCTTTGAAAATAAAAAAATATTCCTTTTATTAAGTACCCTTATCCTATCCACAAAGTCATGTGTTAAGCCTCATAAGCCCAAAGTCCTTAGAAAATAGAAAAAAGGGTTTATTATTATTAATATAAATGTTTTTATATTAAAATATTTATATTAATATTTAATCCAATATTTAATTTATGGAATCACTTCAAATCATGGGCACAAATCTCAATTTATAATATGGAAAAGTCAAAGGTTGGATGGAGGGCGCACACACATATTGGGGATTGAAGTAGCGAGGAGGTTAATTATGTGAAGGCGGGTTGGGAAAAACTACCATGGTTTATTTCGTGGACACGTTGTTGGGCCCAATATATGATCAGTTTTATGACAGTAATTAGATACTTTTGCTGAATGTACATATGTGTTTTTCATGTTTTGGAGAATCTTTTTGAAGAATTTTGTGCCAAAAAACTATGATCTACACCAGGTATGCATAATTCGTGTTTTATGTTGATCTTGAGTATAATTCATTATGTTTTTATGTTTCCAAGAATCTAATTCACATTTTTAGGTGTTATAGGGAAAAATCACATCATGTTTCTGCTTCCGACACTCAGTCCGGCACTCCATTCGGTACTCAATCTAGTACCTGGTCCGACACTCCGTCCAACACCTCGTCCTGCACAAAAACAGTGGGCGATTTGGCGGTTATGGTATTGGTGGTTAGTGATGTGTTAATCAGGAACATGGGTTTTTCTTATGCTTATGCCCTCCAACTACTGAACTCTTGACAACTCGGTTTGGGTTGTTGAGCTGGGCGATTATTGTCTCGCTCCATTTCGGCAGTTAGGGCACCATTAATGTAATTTTCTATTTATAGAAGAGGTTCAACCCTCCAATGGTTGACCTCTTGGTCTATAAAACCTATAAATACCACCATGGTGGTCATACAATAGTTAAGAAGCAGTAGAAGGAGTAGTGTGTTAGAGACAAATACGTTTTTCTTTGTTTTTCCATTTTCCATTGCCATAATTATATAAGACTGCGTTTTAATTGTGAAATCATTTTGCTGAGCTCGTGGTGTGCATTTGAGAAGTGACCACGACTTGCTGGGGGGACCGCCAACAGTCTGGTAACTGTTCTATGTGTTATTTATGCATTTCATAGCTTAGATGTCTTTTTTATTTCCTGTACATGAACTGTTCCTTTATTTCTTTGTTATCTAATTTGTTGTTATAGTTTAATTGGTTTAATTCTCTTTTGTAGGTTAGTATGGAGACTTTTTGTTAATATGCATTGATTTTGTAATTAGGAACGAGTTTGCAAACTCATACACTAACCCCGTGTGCAATTAAATATTAGATTGTGTTTTATTTATGCTTTTAAAATCAAGTTTAAAATAGTGTAGAATAGAGTTTTATTTCATGCTTTCTTTAAACGAGGATTCGGTGGATGGATAGGGTTAGTTTTAGTTTTTATTGCTTATTCAATTGTTAATTAGATTTTTCTTAACTAATCGTTGATTAATTTATTCATTAGTTTACTTGCTATATGCTAGGATCATGTCTTAATTTCTATTTTTAAGCATTTTCCTTCTTGCACTTTGAATTGTTAGAATATATATAGCATAGTTTCATTTTATGTACTTTCTTCCCTAGAATTATATTGCAATTATATTTCTTAGCTAACGATTGAATTTAGTTATAAATTTTGCTTACATAGCATAGCAGTACAATTAAACTCTCGTTATATTGTTGATGGTTAATACATGAGTAATAATTCCATGAATATGCAGAGTATTTAACATTGTTTCCGTAATGGATAAATTCTCATTAGATTGTTTAATCCATACCTTTCACTTTGCTATTGAGATCAGTATTGAGCTTATACCGCTTGAATTATCTTTTGTTGTCAAGTGCCATCGAGATATTATAAGACACCAAAGACATTCACACAACCACCAACACTATATTTGAGTTTTTCATAGGTTAAAAGATAGTTTTCTTGCTTTCATAGATCAAAAGAGATAGTTTCTTGATTTCATAGGTTAAAAGATAGTTTCTTGCTTTCATAGATCAAAAGATAGTTTTATTGCTGTTGTAGGATAGACAGTCTTTCATTTTGATAGATTAAAGAGTAGTTTTCTTATCATAGATTAAAGGTTAGTTGTTAGTCCTTCTTGCTTTCAATTGAATAGATTTCCTTTTATGAGTTAGAAATAGTTTTGAACCTGAATTAAGAATATAGTCCACTTGCCTCTTAGGCTAGATAGTTGTTCAATGAGAAGTTTTAATTAGATTACTTGCAGTAGAAGTTATCTTAGAGTAGTTAGTTGTTTATTTGCTTTAATAGGCTAGCTAGTTGTTCTGCTTACTTGTTTACTTGCTTTAATAGGTTAGCTAGTTGTTTTGCTTACTTGTTTACTTGCTTTAATAGAATAGTTGTTGGCTTGTTTATTTACTTGCTTTCATAGGGTAGTTGCTCATTGAATTTAGGTTGGAAAGTTAAAGTAGTTTGCTTTTGTTATCTACTTATTGTTATACTTAATAATTGTTTTTTCTTATTGTTATGAACTAGTTTGATTCAAGTAGGGTTTTTACTTGTTTTCTAGAACTATCCATCGATCCTTGGTCCAAAAGTACTTAGGTTACATAGTTTTAAGTTGCTTAGTAGGGTTTTCTCATTAGATAGGTTTTCTTGAATAGATTAACCCTTAGATAGCCACTTCCTTAGTTAGACTATACTACCTCCAGCCCTTCTACCTTTGGTATATATTTTGCTACAACTCTAAGTTTACTTACCCCAGGTTGACAATTTAATTGAGGGTTTTTAGTATGTTTTTAGTGCATATATAACACCCATCACACGTGTTTTTACGTGGACCATATTGGGGGTAAAAGTAGTTTGGATTAAACGACTCCAGCCCAAGCCCGATGTAATAAATGCACCATTTAACATATGTTTAATGTGCTTCATTTTTCTAGGAGTGCATTTCAACAACAATTATGGAATTTCTAATAAATGAAATTCCTCCTCACGGTGAAAAGGTTTTACGAAGGTAAGATTTAAGTTTTACAAATTGAAGAAATTAATGTTTATTTCCATGGAAAATATTTAAATGGGAAGATGCACGTGAACGAAGACTTGGATAATTCTTTATCCAAATATTTACAGAAGTAAAAGAAGAAGATAAAAGGTATTTTACCAAAGACGATAAACTGGAAATTTTTTTTTTTCCACAGTGAAACAGTAAATTGGAAAAACATTACACAATAAATGTTTTTCACATGAAAATAGTAATAGTAAATGTTTTTTACAAGTGAAATGGTGAATTGGGAAATACAAGACATGGTTTTAAAGAACCACGAGCATGAATTACATTATGGAAATTTAATTCTACAGGATAGAAAATATTTGAGAATTATTTTTATTTCAAATATATTATTCCCAAATGTTTAATGAGAATATGGATAAAAACAATTATATTTGAAGATTATGAGTGACATTTCAAGGAGAACGTGGCAGAGGAAGGAATTAGAGCGTCATAGGAATCTACAGGGATCATGGAACGTTTTTTTTTTTTTTTTTTGAAAATTGTCATTTGTAATCGTTGTAGAAGCTGAAACGTTTCATTTCAGTTATTGTAACCGGTTGCACACTGAAGGAACTTGAATTGTATAAGTATTAGAGGTTCTGAATGTATTAATGTTGGCAGAAGTGCGAGGGCACAATTCTGGTTGTTCTAAAATCCATTGTAATTTTCTGGGACTTAATTGAATACATATGCAGAAGCTTTAAAGTCTCTATGAAAATATTCTAATGGTGGTGATATGAGTTTTGTCTTCTCTCATCATATGCATTTCCTATGATTCTTTGTTTCCATTTGCATTGTCTTCTATTTGAATTGGATAGTTAAAGCCCATAATTCATCTCTTGATGCTCTCGACTGAAACAATTTAAACTATGTGTGTTTCTTCCTAATTAATTCATAACTCATTTTATTAATGCTTTGATGCAGTTATTTTTTTCCCCTTTCCTCTTACACTCTGCAAATTTCAATTTACAACTCAGATTCATTGCCTCATTTAGCCTTTATCCTCTGGAGAGTTCTATTGGCCAGTCAATGTTTTCATTCAATTTCAGAATTTTAACTCCATATCCCTGAGTGTCCCTCCTCTTCTTGGCCAACAAATTTATAAAAAACCCCCAAAACAAACCAAATCTAGCCACCAATTTCCAAAGAAATATCAAGTGACACAAGAGAGCTCTCTCTGAGTTGAGCAGGCTAGTGCCCAACTCTGAAGTTGGTTGAAACAATTACCTCTGTCATTTGTCTATTCAGCTGGACAAAATTTACAGAGTGCTAACACCTCCCAACCTGGAAGTAATCACTTCCTTTTCCAATAAGGAAGTCATCACCATGAGCCCCAACTTGTCTCTTAAGTACACACACTTTTCATCTTGGACAGAGGATTTACCAAAATATATGTTATCTTCTCATCTGTGGAGATATAATGGAGAACCATTTCTCTCTTATGGAATTTATCATGGAGAATATAATGCTTGATCTCACTGTACTTTAGCCTATCATGGAACATTGGTTTCTCTGAAATCTTCCCATGGCTCTTTACAATATATCATGGTTGAATTCAACACTTGATCATATGGTCTAGAAACCAACTTACATAGACACATTGCTTCTGTACAAGCATCACAAGCTGCAATATAATCTTCTTCTGTAGTGCTGAGTGCAACAAACTTTTGTTTCCTGCTAGCCCATGACATCATGGCAAAGTTCAAATTGAAACATATCCAAGTACGACTTCTTATGTTATCTACACTCCTTGTTCAATCTGAATCAATAATTTCACGCAGTTATATGTCATAGTTTAAACGTTCCACAAAAAAAATATTTGGATGAGTATTAAATACAATAACGAGCCAATCAATTGTCAATACAGAGATGGGTCTACTGGATTGGAGTCTCATCAACTTATTCATATTTGAGAGTTTTCCATAGATTTGCAATCCATCATCCCAGTCTTCTGAGTAACCATTCTGATACACTTTCTCTATCATAGGAAGTTTTCGTCATGCTTTTGTTCTATATGAGATACTCTACATCAAGTTGCTTGAATCCATACAAGGTCTTCTCCCACTTGCATACATGGGTATCTTTCTGGTATAACCTTCTTTCTCAATTTTCTTTATTGGGAAGAACAGTCTTTTACATATAAATTTCAATCCATGGATACCGCAAGAGGTATATATGTTTACTGGAACAAGTTGTCATCATAGTCTTCTCCTTTCTTTTGGAAGAACCTCTAGTTTTGAATCTCACAATGTTTTCCATAGGTATTTTTCACAATTTATTACATACACAGTTCTTCATCACAACTTCCATTTCTTCTACTTGATTGCTTCTAGTGGGTTCAAATCATGCTAGTAGTCTTATGATTCTCAGTATAATAACTGGTTGTTCTGGATTTTCTTTCTTTCTTGGAATCTTCATGTTCTTGTTCATGTTCATATTTAGCTTTTGGGTCCATGGAGTTTTCTATATACTCCATGCCCTTCCTTCCTAAATATTCCAACTCCTTCCTTTCATCATAGGAACATGGATGTATATGGACAACCAAGGATACTTAAGACTTATTTTTCTAAGAAAACTTCTTCTAGAGTCAAACTAAACACGTGTTTCTTATCATGGCTATTACTTCCAATGGGGAACATGGATAGATACTTTATAATATTCACAGATTCTTCAATGGATCATATCATTTAGGATTATCTCCCTCCAAATCCTAGCTTCCTGCCTAAATGCATGCTCTTCTTTTGGAATTTTGCAATCAACTCCCTCCATCTAAGAGAGTCCATGTTTCCATCTGCATCCTTATTGATTTATGCAAAGTGTCACAAGTTTTATTCTAGTTTCCTCTTGATTACTGACTTTTTTCTGGTCTCTTCATGTTTGATTTTGATTGTGGTCCAGCTGATTGTGGTGCACCTGGCAGTTGTTACTTGTATAGTGGATTCCACAGGAATTGTCACCAAAGATTGTCAACGTACTTCATCTTTTTTCATGTGCATTGTACTCATCGTAATAACAATCCTTATCTTGTTATTATTCCATAGGTATTGTTTCACTAACCATCTTTTCTTCTAAGAAATAGATATGCATGATCTGTACATGAACTATGTAAACATGGTATGTACAAGAACTATGAAAAATATTGTTACCTTGACTAGAAGAAGAAGTATGTTTTATCCTGCTTGGCTTTCTTTGAGGGTTCCCTTTCTTCAAAAACTCTTGCTTCATTTGTTTCCTTCCTTTTCTTTAACTCAGGACATTGGTTCTTGTAGTGACCATATTTTCGACAGTTGAAGCATTGTATTTTTGACATATCCTTTTCTTGATTTGGTTTCTTCCTTAAGCCAAACTTCCTCTTATTCCTGAAATTCTTGAATTTTGTTGTGAAGGCTTGATCATCATATTCCTTTTGGGATTTCTCTTTCGTGCTAATCCTTGATTATTCTTGTGCACAACAAGTCCAAAGTTCTTCAAACGTGGGATACTCCTTTCTTGTGTTCATACTTGCGGAAAATTCATCCCATGTCTTGGGAAGGCCATTGAGTACTATATTTACTAGTTCCTTTTGAAATGATTTCTTCAATATCTTGTAGTTGATCTCTTAACTAATAAATTCTTACAAAGTATGATGTTATTTTGTCATCATCATTCATTTTCATGTTACAAATCTCATTCTTCAAATTCATTACTTGTCCATAACTGCAACGTTCTGAGGTTCCTTCTCTTTTCCTGCTTCAAATAGTGGTTCCATGATATTTCCTTTCATTATAATAAACACTTTATTCTTGGCAAGGATGAGGTCAATCCTTGTCTTCCATGATCTGAAGTTAGAATCCCCTTATAAATTGTTTTTTGACTTCATAGAGTAGGGCATGACTTCTTTGACTTGTTCAACCTTTGACTTTGACAAAAAAATCAAACTTGACGCCTTGGCTTGCTGAGAGTACCAGGAGGTGCACTAGGCTAGGGAGCACTAGGATTTCCAATAATTAGGTCAAGTTATTCACTTAAGGTGACTTAACAAGAGGGTTAGGGTTTTGTTGTTGCAACAAAACTTTGACTGCAATTGCAACTGTAACTGAGAAAATCCTCCCAATATATCTTCCAGCGGTTAGACTGTCCGAAGATAGTGTGGGACCATAACCTGTTAAAAAACTAGGTGTGATCATTTCACCGTAGAAAATATAGCAATATTGTCACCCAACCATAGGCACAAAGCCATCCCTGAGCACCTTAACCTTGACAGACAAAATAATTTCAGAAGAAATCCAGTAGGCAACCAAGGTAGTGCACCTTTCTCCAAGGCTAGCGCACCAAGCAAGAATAACCAAAGGCCAAGCAGAAATTCGAAACCATTACCAAGAGAAAGTCCAAGTAAAAACTGAAATTCCAGTTGTAGTAGCTGTAGCTGCAGCTGCAGTTCCTCTCCAAACTTGCGCACCACTGGTCTTATGAAGTTGTGAGAGTGTGAATGAAAAATGAGCTCTAGCGCCCTCTATTTATACTTCTCTATCTCACTTGATTGGGATGACTTCTCTTTCTGGAGGATAATAAATCAATATTAAATATTCTCTTGAGCTGACTTGTCTCCTAGGGTTATTATCCAACTTTTTAGGGTTTCTCTTGCTTCCTGGAATATTCTAGTCTTGTCAAAGGTTACATGTGGAGGTTAATACCTCCCAAATCTACCATAATATCAATAGTGACATTATTGATGTTGAGCCTACCAGTTATGAAGAGGTTGCAAAGAAGAAAGAATGGAAGGATGCCATGACTGAAGAGTATCCGTCCATTCTAAATAATGATGTTTGGGATGTGGTTTCGAGACTGAAAGAGAATACAGTGGTAATTTACAAGTGGATTTACAAGATGAAGCATTCAATAGATGGCTGTGTCAAGAAGAACAAGGCAAGGTTCGTGCGCATGGTTTCTCCCAAAAAGAGGGAATAGATTATGAGGAGACATTTTCTCCTGTGGTGAGATACACTTCAATTAGAGCTATACTTGTGATAGTTGTAGTAATGAAGTGGAAGGTACACCAGATGGATGTGAAGACAACTTTTCTAAATGGTGTAATAGAAGAGGAAGTGTATGTGGAGTAGCCACAAGGTTTCAAGACACATGGAAATCAGAGACATGTGTGCATATTGAAGAAATCCGTGTATGTATTAAAGCAAGCACCCATAGCATGATACGATAGAATTGATAGTTCCCTGATGAGATTGGGATTTACCAAGAGTAAAGCAGATTCCAACCTTTACTACAAGTTTGTGGATGGTGGACCAGTGATATTACTATTATATGTGGATGACCTGTTTCTAACAAGAGACGAGAATCTCATCGTTGAGAGTAAGAGGAAGCTTGATACAAAGTTCGAGATGAAATACCTAGGCATGATGCATTATTTATTAGGTCTGGAGGTATGGCATAGACTGAGTGAGATTTTCCTTAACCAATGAAAATATGTTGTAGATATTCTGAAGAGATTATGAATGATGAATTTTAAAGCCATGCCTACACCGATGGTGAAGAATATGAAGTTATTGAGTGATACATATTCAAAGACAGTGGATGCTACCATTTATAGATAGATGATTGGTTCGTTTATGTACTTAATGAACACAAGGCCATATATATGTTTTGCGGTGAACACATTGAGTTAGTATATGGTCGAACCTAGAGGTGTTCACTTGATTGCAACAAAACATGTATGAGGTACTTGAAAGGTACAATTGACTATGGACTCATATATGATTCAGATCGTGAGATAATCCTGCAAGGATTTAATGATTCAGATTGGGTCGGTAGTGTTGCAGAACAGAAGAGTACATCTGGATGTTGCTTTAGTTTGAGATCAACTATGATTTCATGGTTTAGAAGGAAGCAAATGATTGTGGCACTTAGTACGATTGAGGCAGAGTATATAGAAGTGTGTTTAGCTAGCAGTGAAGTAATGTGGCTTCAGAAACTGCTTCCAAGATTATTTGATCTCAAGTTAGAGGTAACTTATATCTGGTGTGACAACCATAGTTGTGTGAAGTTGTCAGAGAACCTGATATTTAATGACAAGTCCAAGCATATCGAGATAAGGTACCATTATATCAGAGATATGGTGCAGAAGAGAGCAGTGAAGCTCCAGTATGTCACTACATATGAGAAGATAGCATATGTGTTGACCAAGCCTCTGTCAAGAGTGAAGTTTGTGTACTTCAGGAACAAGCATGGTGTGGTCCAGAAGGAATTCTCTAGTAAGAGGGAGTGATGAGTTACATATGTGATTCCAGGGCAGCAACAACATAGTATGGATGTAGTAGCAGGTAGTCATTCATGGGCACGCTACTGACTGTGGCACCAGTCAACATGACCTTGCTCAAGGTCAACAGATGTCGAGCCTTCGGGGCTGGTGAGTTTCCCATCTTTTCAAGCTAGAGGGCCAACCTATGTGGTTGGAGGTGTTTCCTAGCCTTGGGCTAGATGGGTAGTGTGTGCACACTACATCTCCTAATTCTTGTGATTATATCTTTGGTCACTGTGGACCAGTTTCCTGGTGTGCCAACCAAAGGTTACTAGTTCTGTATGAACTAGATTCCAAATTCTGTGTGAGCTGGGGAGTTACTAGTTCTGTATGAACTAGATGCCATATTTTATGTGAGTTGGGGAGTTACTAGTTTTGTATGAACTAGATGCCAGATTCCGTGTGAGTTGGCGAGTTACTAGTTATGTATGAACTAGATGCCATATTCCATGTGAGTTGGCGAATTACTAGTTCTGTATGACTTAGATGCCAGATTCTATGTGAGCTAGCGAGTTACTAGTTCTGTATGAACTAGATTCCAGATTATGCATGAGCTGGCGAGTTGCTAGTTTTGTATGAACTAGATGCCATATTTTGTGTGAGTTGGTGAGTTGAAGCCCCGTGATGACATAAAGCCCAGAAGGATGATGAGACCATGGATGCATGACGTGGTTACAAAAATTCTTCAATATAGATTCATGGAAAGTCAACAAGTCAATGGTCAAGTGTACATAAGTGAAGAAGTTGTCGCGACGATCGTGCCAAAATAATACCTTCCTTGCTAAGAGGGGGTGTTGAATCTTGAGTATCTTTAGAAGATATTCTTATTGTATCTATATTGTATTAGACCAAGTCAAAAACCTAAAGAATAAAATTATGTTGTATTTGTAAAGAATAAAATTATTGTGCCTTTGTAAAGGTCGACCCTACTATGCCTTTGTAAAAGTCAAATGTAAATTAGAAAGTGTAAATGTTACAAGTAGTCCTTGACCTAATTATAGGGTGACTCAACTTGTATTTATAAGAGGCTAGGTGCCTCATTTGAATAACACACAACACAATTTCTCTCTCTCAAGGAAAATTGTGCAAGTTTGAGGAGGAGACCTAGCTACAGAGTAAGGGTGTTTTAGTGAAGGGTTTCTTGGAGGCCTATCTTGGTCTGGTGGTGTGCTACCCTATTCTGGTTAGGGTTTCTGGTCTATCTTATGGTTATCTTTTATTTGGTGAGATCTCTCTTGAGAGAGACATTGTACTTGTTGATGAATCTATATTGAAGAAGCTTTGCTAGGTTTTCTCCCCCAAGAGGGTTTCCCAGGATAAATCTTGTGTATACTGTGGATGTCTTTCTTTTAGTGATCATTATATATGAATTTACTGTTCTAATAGTTTAAAAGTTAAAGAATATTGAATACACTTAACTGCTTAAGTGAAATTTCAACATATGATATGTAAACTGTCTTGGATATTCCATTGGAATAGTTCGTCACAACAGATTTGATTTTAATAAAATCAAAATCTACACTATGAAGGTTAAATTCCTTTATATTCCATAATATTTATTTATTGATTTTATTCTTATGCATGAAATAGATAAAATGTGGAAACTAGAGAACAATAAAATACAATCACACATCATCCACAAAATAACACAAATATTTTCTCTAGGAAATCCTTACAGGAGAAAACCCAGCTAGAAGGTGAGGTTGATTTTCTCTCTTTTCTCTAGTATGGAAATAATGCAAGTACAAAGCAGAAGGCACTCTCTATGGAGTTACCAAATACATGTGGCATGTTATATTACTATAGAACATTAACCCCTCCTGTTATGCTTTCTAATCTCCCACTCCCAGTTGTTCTATTGTACTATGGAACAAAATACAATAACATAGAATGGAGTCCCTTCTCCTCTTACTGACTTGGTATTTAACATAGCTCAATAGCCATTTAGGGGTAGATATTTTATATGTAAACTGTTGTGGATATTCCACTGTAATAGTTTCTCACAACAAATCTAATAAAATATTGAAATCTTTATTATTAAGGTTATTTTTCCTTTAGATCTTCAGAATATTTAGTTATTGATTTTCTGCTTATGCATGAAATAGCTAAAATGCAAAAAATAGAGAACAATAAAATACAATCACACCATCCACAAATAAACACAAGATATGACCTGGGAAACAATATGGGAGAAAACCCAACTAGAAGGTGATGCTGCTTTGCTCTCTTTTCTTTGGTATATAAACGACGCAAGTACACAGAAAGAGGCAATCTAAGTGGAGTAGCCTTTGAAATGTGGCATGTATGGCTACTACATAATCTCTCATCCTCTGTTATGCTCACAGAATACCACTCTCATAATCAGCTATGGAACAAGATACAATGCAAATGAATGGAATTCCTTCTCCTCCTAGTGGCTCAGTATTTAACATAGCCCGATAGCCATCTAAGGGTATCTTTTTTATTTCCTCAACCCTCAATTGTGATAGGGTTTTGGACCTTCTAGAATAATCTTGAAATTACATACATGGATATCCCCATATGCATGAGTAACAAGGGATGACGTGGTATCCTCTCGTACCATGGTGGTCAACACGATATGTCAACTTGCAGGAGGCATAACTTTTGCATATGATCTCTAATTGACACACGGTTTACACTATTGGAAAGGTCTCAGAGTGTAGAACATTGTCATGGGGGTGGGCACAAGTTTCGTACACTAGAACAAAAAAAACCACCATTTAATGCCTCAAAATGTCTCTAGAAGGTTCTAGAAGGTTTTGGTCCCCTACAAGCTGATTTCATCAATTTGTTTCCACTCTAAAAGCATCGAGATAGATGAAAAATAATATAAAGATCCATTTTGGATTAGTTTTTGACTTCCTTAACCCTCAATTGCGATAGGGTTTTGAACCGTCTAGAATCTTCTTGAAATTACATACGTGGCTAGCCTCATATGCATGAGTAATGGGAGATGACATGGCATCCTCTTGTACCATGGTGGTCAAGATAGTAGGTCAACTTATAGGAGGCATAACGTTTTCATACAAGCTCTGATTAGTGCGATTTTTGCACCATTGGAAAGGTCTTGATGTGTAGAATAGTGTCATGATGTCCAAACTATGCTAGGAAAGTTTTAACCCCCCAAAATGTCATTTGATGCATCAAAATGGCTCTGGAAGGTTTTGGACCTCAATTTTCCAAACTGAGACCTGCCACTAAAATGGCCCTGCAAGTTGATTCCTCCAATTTTTTCCACTCTGAAAGCATTGAGATAGATGAAAAATAATATAATGATCCAATCCAGATCACTTCTCTTACTTGTTGTGACTTGAAAACTGGAGGAGGGAGGGGGAAGGGTGTTCAAGAAATTCCCACCCACCATTTGACTTATTTTTAATATATATATATATATTTTAAACTCACTTTTTCATGATTTTTTATTCTTATGATTTAGTTTATATTCATTTATTTATTAATTAGTTTTTTTATATTTATGAATTTTTTAATTAAAATTTTGTTCTATTTTTTTGGAGAGGGTCGAGGTGGAGTAAGGGTGGGTAGAGTGTTTTTGTTTACCATAGTATAGATTTTTTAGACCATAGTTTCAATGTCTATCTGAAGTAAAACATGGAGATGGGAGAAGGCTTCCGTGAGATCCAAATTTAGTTGGAGAAGATGTTACAATTTTAAGCTCAAAAAAGAAAAGGGTGCTAGTGCTAGCACCTCTTTTCAATTTGAGGATTGATTTTAAGATTTTGATCACAACAATATCGATTCTTAATGCCATGGTTTCAAAAAAGTTGTAATTTTAACCTTGAAAAAGACAAAAGTGTGCTACTTGTAATACCAATTTTCAATTCAGTGATTGATTTTAGAATTTTGGTTGCAACAATGATGGTTGTTAAGGTCATGATTTCAAACAAGTAAATGTCATTTTAGTCACGAAAAAAGAAGAGTTGCCACTAATAGCACCACTTTTCGATTCGAAATTGATTTTAAGATTTTTGTGAATAACATTACATGTCTTGGTTATAAAATTTTATAATTCTAGCCTCGAAAAAAAAGGGTGTCACTATTAACACCACTTTTTGAAACAGGTTAAAAATAACCATTAAATACAACCTCTAAAAACAAAAACTCTGAAAAAATTATGATTAAATTGATAACAATATTATATCCTCTCATTTCTTAATTCAACAATCTTCATTATCATCTGTACTTGATTTAGATAAACATAAAAAAAAAAAATGCTAACAATGAATTACTGAAATTTTATTAAATAATGTCAAAAAAAAACAAAAAAAACTCACCTAAGCTTTGAAACTTGCCAATTACATTAAAATGTCAAATACAAGATAATGATAACTATAATGGATACCAAACCAAGATGGTGACGTTGAAACCAAGGTGCACACACCTCAAATTCATAATGTCTTTTATTTTATTTTCTAATAACACAATGTAAAGAAAGCAATAAACAACCATGATGCTCATATTCCTTTTTACGCCGAGAGGTGCTCTACAACCCAATATAGATGAAATGTCGTTATGTACATGCCAAAAAAAATACTTACATTAAAAAATTGAAAAAAACCATATAAACCATCTTTAAAGTAAAAAATACAAGTCAACTTTAGAGTAAATAAATTAGCATACTTTGAGTTCATATTAATACAATCACTTTTTCTCTCTCAATCTAACAAAATACATATGAAAGACTTACAACAACAAATCTTAATATATAATTGTTTAATATAAGCTTCAAAAATTAATTGTTGAAAAATATGAAAGGTCTTAGTCTCGATCATAAACTCAGAGATCTAAAGGGCCAAAAAATTTAACTCCTCTACTCCTCTTTTGAACTCTTTTAGTTTTTTTTCAAACAAACACCACCTAGTACTCTGAACCTAATAAATAAATAGATACAATTTAAAATCTCAACAATATACACATAACAATATACACAACAATGAAAATTATTATTATTTATATATATGGATAAAGCATTTATTAATATACACAACA